>PVJC01002468.1:0-79168 GCA_004026665.1 Murina feae | reverse complement strand
CAGCACTTCACAAATGAAAAAGTGGATAGATGAATGACTTTTCTGGTAAGACTGTGTTAGTTACTGTTCCTGACTTTAAGTCAACTTTTCCTTTTTTTTTTTAATATCATGGCATATTATCAGTAATGTTTGTAATTTCACTAATTATCTTCTGGAAATCTTTCAAAATACTCAGTGTATTTGAATGGCACTAATTCTGAGGCAGTAATTTCAAAATAATGAAAGAGGACTCTAAACAGAAGTCTCAGAATGCATCATTTCCCCAATAAGAAGAGGAGTTAAGTGACCTAGTTGAGTAGTTTATTCTACTCTCATTCCCTAATGCGCAGTCTGACAAGGAATGGAGATTATCAACTGCTTTTAAAACAGAACAATTTAGTTGGCTTCAACTAGATTAAGGAATGTTACCATTTTGTCAACAATTATGGAGAAACCAATATTTTATATCGCAAGCCAGAGATGGACATTATCTATGATATGTTTGAACATGAGTAGCTCTACGCAAACAGGTTTTAACATCCTGTGGCAGAAGTGAGCTGCACTGTGGCATGGAGCTCCTGGCTGTTTCATTTCCTGTGGGCTAACACTTAACATAAAGATCCTGGGCTATGCTGAGCTGCACTCTTTACAAAGAGCAATTTCTGTTGCGAGGGCAGAATCTAACATTCTAGAAAATGGAGGATTTAAACATTTAATTCTGAACTTGCTTTAGTTTACATGATTTAAACAATTTGCACTATTTTAGAGCGTTGAAGGGAAATTTGAAAATTTCATATTTTTAAGCAGTTTCTGTCCTGGCAGGTAGCCTCTATCCTTACAAAATTAGTCATTTAATTTATTATTTCATAAGATTACAGACAAATTAACATTAACTTTAGAATATCTACTAAAACTTATGTTAGCCAATAACCTTGTGTAAAACACTTAACTATTAACATTTGCTTTTTTCTCATCTAAAAATGTTAATAATACTAGTACCTATTTGAAGTGATTAGTATTAAGTATTCAATTAGTTAATATCAATAAAAATGGTGAACATAATATTCATAAATAGTATTTGTGACTAAATGATAGATATTATATAGTTGATAGATATTATGAAGATATTATGTACTTTAGTAAATATATATGGCATGCAAATTATAGATAAATGCACTCTGATTTTATTAACAATAATTGCTCATAAAGTAACCAAAAAAAATTAATTGATTACATATTTTGATATATCCATATGATTGAATACGGGGCAGTAATTAAAATTAATGAGGTATAAAAATCCATACCAAATAAAGTCCAATGTATACTCTTAGTTATTAATTGTGAGAAAACAGATTCCAATATAACATATATTTTACACACACACACTTGAGTGTACACATGCACATTCAGTGTGGGAGGTTATTCTTGGTTATTAAATTTAAGTGATTTTTATTAATCATCTAGGTTTTCAAAAATTCTATAGTGCATTTTGTTAATTTATAAGTAGAAAAATTCTTCAATTATAAAGATTATATGGCCATATTTTAAAATGAAATCACCTTAAAAATTTACCAGAAAAGGTACCATTTAGTTTTGACAATCTATCTAAACTCAGCATCTAATAAAAAATCTGAGGGTCTAGCTCCTAGCCAGAAACTTGTGTGTGGTTTTCATTCCCAGCCACAGGCTGTAACAAAGGCTTTATCTGGAAGCTATGGCGGGGGGAGGGGAGAGCAGAGTGGGTGTGAAATCTCTGGATAAGAGTTCATTTAAGACCTCAGATCTCATGAGCAGCCTATGCTCCTATCCACAGCTACGGTCCTAGCCCAGGTGTCCTCTGTAAAGGCCTCTTCACCTGAACCCCGTGGGTGAGGCCTTCCTCAGACCTGCCTGCAGAGGTGTCCTGTGAGGCACCAGGGGAATCTAGAAGGCACTTCTCCACTATGACTCAGTACTCAGGAGCCACCTGACACTCACCTGGAACTGGTACATGGAGAAAAGTGGAACCGATAGGGTTAGGGGTGGGTATGCTCAACAGGTTGGCCTCTTACAAACTTGACCACATAGAGCAGGTCCTCCCAAAATGTTGTCTAGTTCAACATGGTATAGTTATAATGTTGATGAGGTGCTCTAGGAACTTAAGTCTCATTTATGTCAGTCTGTAGAAAGGTAAGTTTCCTTATACCTCACTTCCCTTAAAGTCACAGAACCAAGATGAAATTTAGGGAGGACTTTCTGCAGGTGATTAGGACTTCCTGCTTGACTGTCTTAGTTTGTGACATGTTAGTTTATGACAGTGTGTGTTAGGAACTGCTTCTCAAAGGAACCAAAATTAAATTTGGGCATACACCCAGGAATGAGGTAGAAAAAGGAAACTAAATAATTTCTGGTTGAAAGCAGAATGCAAATTAAAAAAAAAAAAAAGTGAATACACACACATCCTAATATATAAAAACCCAGAGTCTATAATGACCAACTGAAGGCTCAACTGAACACCAGAAGTCAGTCCTGCAGTCAGTGCTGGATTTCCATGACTGCCAAGGGGGCTGCAGATCAGGAACGGAGAGAGGGGCAGGGTCTGATCCGCAGCCTCCATGGCAGCTGTTAATGAGCTGTTGCCTCTCTCTTTGTCTCTGGGCTTCACCAGCAGCCATGCCTCTATTTCTCTCCTGGCCTCTGTGGATCAGCCCTGCCTCTCTGATCAGGCCTGGAGATAGGCCTGGAGACACTGATTGGCATAGAAACTGACCAATCAGAACCAAATCTGGGTGAACTGTGAGGAGCCAATGGCTGCCTAGGAGGCAGAGTTTTTGATGCTGACTGATATAAAAACTGACCAATCAGAAACAAATTGGCCAGGAGGGGAGGGCAGTTAGGGATGATTAGTCAGGAAAGCAAAGGTAGTTATGGGCGATCAGGCAGGCAGGCAGGAAGAGGGGTTAGGGGCGAGCAGGCAGGCAGGCAGGAAGAGGGGTTAGGGGAGATCAGGCAGGCAGCAGGAAGAGGGGTTAGGGGAGATCAGGCAGGCAGGCTGGTGAGTGGTTAGGAGCCAGTGGTCCCAGATTGTGAGAGGGATATCTGACTGCTGGTTTAGGCCTGATCCCTCAGGACAAACCTGCATTCAAACATCCCCTAAAGGGTCCCCAATTGGAGGGGGGTGCAGGCTGGACTGAGGGACACCTCCCCTTCCATACACAAATTTTGTGCACCAGGCCACTAGTATAAATATAATCTTCCTTCCCTTTTTCTGCCTTCCTTCCTTCCTTTTTTTCTATATTATCCCTTTCTTAATGAAATGCTTAATTTTTGCAATATTATCTTGGGTTTTAGAGGTAAAACAAATGTAAATAAATGAAGTCCCTGAAATATCCTATCTAATAAAATAGTAATATGCAAATTAACCATCCCTCCAGGCAAAGATGGCCATGCCCACAGAGGTGGGGCAGGACACTGGTGGCATCACCCTGGCAACCTGTGAGTAGGTCTCGCTCCTGGAACAGGTGAGCACCGCCAGCAGGCAGCCCCCAGAAGGGCCTGCTCGCAGGTCACTGTAGCAATGGGGGGGAGGGGGGATATTGGGGAAGCAGGTGAGGCTGGCCCCGTCATGTCACTGGGGTGAGATCAGGGGAAGCAGGCGTAGCTGGCACCGCAGCATCACTGGGGTGAGATTTGAGAAGCAGGCAAGGCCAGCCCCACTGCGTCACTGGGGGAGATCAGGGGAAGGAGGTGAGGCCAGCCACACCGTGTTGCTTGGGTAAGATCGGGGAAGCAGGCAAGGTGGAGATTGGGGAGCAGGCAAGCATGGCCTGAAGGCAGCACACAGTCCTGGCCACAGCTCAAGGGAGAGAACAGCATGTAGGCGAGGCCAGGAGCCTGAGAAATCAACACACAGGGGTACCTGCTCCAAGCCTCCACGGTGTCTCTGGGGGCAGGCCCCCAGTAGACACACACACACACACACAACACACACACACACAGGGTGACTGCTCTGAGCCTCAGATGTAGCTGGGGACAGGCCCCCAGCGGGAACACACACACTCACACACACACACACACACAGGACACCTGCCAGACTGGGGCCATCAGTAGGACATCTGCTGAGGGGTCCCGGACTATGAGAGGGGGCAGCCTGGACTGAGGGACCCCCACCCTCCCCCTGTGCACCGGGCCCCTAGTGTATACATACACACACACACACACACACATACACCCCACAGATATATAAAGAATATATACTTATAGTCTTTAAGTAGGCAATAGTTAAGCAGAAACTTAAAGGAAAAACAAAAGCTACATCTCACAGATAACTTCCAGAAGACAGGGATACAAGAGCATGGTTTGGAGGCAGGGACACCCACTGCTGTACTGAGCAGGGAAGGCAGTGCTGTTGAAGCTCCATGGGACAGGGGGAGAGATCAGAGGAGACACTGCAAAGCAAGCCCATATAAGGCCTTAGATATAAGAATAAGAGTTTGGGGGTTGGGTTTTATTTTTATTGAACTAGCAGGCTTTGAAGAAGCACATTGGAATGTCTTCTGTGAGGGTCATTGACTAATAAGTACCAAATTTTCACTACAGTTTTCTTACTATTGGTGTTTGTGTGTTTTCATACCAGATAATGAATGGATTTTATTGGTAAATCAAGACTGTGTTTTTTTTTAATTCACAATAAGTTTCTATAAATTTCAGAGAGAAAGGAAGAGGGAGAGAGAGATATAGAAACATCAATAATGAGAGACAATCATTGATTGCTTCTTACATGCCACCTACTGGGGATTGAGCTTACAACCCAGGCATGTACCATAACTGGGAATCAAATAGTGACCTTTTTCAGAGGTCCATGCTCAATCACTGAGCAACACTGGCTGGGATGTGTACTATATTTGATAGTTGCATAATATAGCCAACATGCTTTATTTATCTTTAACAGATATAATTCTTAAAATGAAATGTAGTTGACTTTATATACACAATGTTAAATGGATTTCAAGGCAGGCCATTGCCAAATGTCAAAGGAGAGCTTATTTTTTATATTTTCTGTATGTATTATATAGAATCCTTTATTTAACCCTGATGTCTGCCCAACAAATAAGCACAATGATTATTCCCACTCGGCAGAAAAAAGATTCTCAGAATCTACATAGCTGTGAGGCAGTATAGTTAAAAAAAGGTTAACAAAGAATTGTTTTGAACCCGTCATTTAATCCCCAGTGTAATAGTCTAATACATTTTTCAATAACACTGAACAGAGTTCTGCCTCACCCTCTGTGGTTAAGGCCACAGAATGTACACAATCCCCAGCACAAGTAAATAAGGACTCAATTATTTTAAAATATACTTTAAAAACAGTCAAAAATTCCCACAAAGGAGTCAGTTAAAGAGGGAAAACAACACAAAACTTTTGTACTTTTAAAAAAATTCTCACCTTTCTTAAGTTCACTCTTCTTGAGAAATGCCATGGTATTTCATTTAAAATATAATATGCATTTGATAGAGCATTGAGAGAGGGCAATGCTATCACCTCAAACACATATTTCATTGGATTAAAATGAAAACCATGCTTGTTTAAGATAAGGTGATCCTAGACTCAACATTTGAATGGAAAATGTATGCGTATAATCATGCACTGAAATCAGTCATAGAACTGCTGATACCTCTTGGTTGTTTCTATAGAAAAATAATAGTACTTCTTTAAAAGGATTTCTGTTAGTGAGTAACCTCTAAATTTCTTTTCATTGCAAGATTATGGTGTGTGTGTGTGTGTGTGTGTGTGTGTGTGTGTGTGTGTGTGTTTTAGAGGTCTTTTGTTTGGCATAATTATTTTCAAATGCTCAATCTCAGTTACTTGGTTAAGTGTGATTGGAAACATAAAAGCCGGCCAGGTCTGCATCACTCAGAAGTTTTAAGGTAATAACAGATGCACAATACCAAGGTATGTATACTGCACAGGATGCTTTGGGCTCTTAGAGGAGTTGGTGCAAGTGCATGCCTTTAAATGAAACCTCAGCGACAGTCTTTGTGGATAAGTAATAGCATTCTGTGGCCTTTTGTTGCAATGAAATTCATGCATAAAAACAGTAAAATCTTCATCAGTTTCTAAACACTAGTTACAGAGCATTAGTAACAGAAAACGCAAATTCAAAACATTTGAAAAACATGGAGTGACAGACTTTACATTTCTAGATATTACTGTTTCACTTTGCATTCTGGGCTAGTTGGCCAAAGCCTTGGAGACACTTCAAGCGCATAAAAATTATGAATGATATACTCTGTCTGGAGTCTCAGTGACAGTCCACAGTGATAGTACATTATATTCAAGAGGAAAAATGAAATGGATAACTTTATTTACAGACTAATATTTGATGTGGTTATCAAAGACTGATAACAAGCTCTGATATTATAGAAATAAAAAAATAGAAATACACTAATGAATGTATCATAGAAAAGGCTCACCAAATGAGAAGGTGACCTTGAAGAATCATTTGAAACAGAGATTGTGTGAATATAAGTATATTTGACATTAGGAGATGAGAACTTGAGCAAAATTTCAAGATACTTTAGCTTATGCATAACATCCATTAAGCCACGCTTTCTCATCTGAATTTATTCTCAAAGTCTGAGATCATTCTGCTCTTTGCTTAGTTAGGATCCATGATGTACTTACATAAATTTGTGTATCTACTTTATATTAGTAGTTGTAAATGTAGTTGACAAGTATTTGTTTAATATTTATCTTGCAAGGCTGTATCTCAATGGGACAGGGACCATGCTTCTATAGTCCATAACAGTGTCCTTGATACCTAACACATAACGGATAATGCATATTTGTTGTGCACAATGTTCTACATAAAAAAGAGATAGAGTTGAAAATAGCTAAAATTTTAAAAATCATCCAATTATGTAGGACACAAAGGGAGCTGCAAAAGTACACCTGGGCAAAGTTGAGCATGCACATGCGCTCCCTTTGTGAATTGTGCTTTGAAGAATGTACACTGTGGTTGCAGATACATGTGCTAAAGTTTTTAGTAATCCAGGAATGAGAAATATTTTCAAATTAGATGTCTTTTGGTATTTAACTTTCACCTGCCATTATTGAAATTGTAATGATTGCTGTGAGGAAATTTTTCATTCATACTCATGACTATAACCATGTAAAAGAGCATGGTCATTCATAATTCAAATGAAACTGAAAATCTTCCCCAGCAGAAGATAAAACATACACAGAAGCACAGAGGCACCTCCCTCGTGGTTTGCTATTATTGGGACAGTTCATGAGCTTTCTGACTCCGACTTAAAACCCTCATTTAAGACTGAGAGGAAATATTTTCCCATTGTTTAAAAGCGTTGTGGTTGTACACAAAGCGAATGGTTTAATGTATATGTTCCATGCGTTTAAGGACTTTATGGAATCGTAGTGTCTGACTCCTTATTTGATGACTGTCTCTCTTGATTCATTAAATAACCTACACACACACAATCTGACCTCCCTTTGAAGTATTTTTGGGTGTCCACCCTGGTCTGTGAAGACTGAGTCAGAACTACACCCTGCAGATAGTACACTAGTGATTTGGGTATTCCCAAGTTAAATCCCACGCACGTTCAAAGCTGCAGTGAATTTTAACTAGGCCTTGTAGTTGTTGTTTAAAGACAGATCCTTAAACAAGTGCCCTGGGTGCAATAACAGTAATGCTACCTTCAGTCACAGCAGGCCCTTCTTCCTAGGAGCATAAAATGCCTCCAATATGCCATCAAAGCAAGGAATGTGGATGTGTAAACAGCTTCCCACTGGGCAAGGATGCCACTCCACTGTGGAGCCATCATGTCTTCCATAATAAAATCCTCAAAGGGTGACATGAAAGAAGCAAAGAGCAACTAGTCCCTGTAGGAGGATTTTTTATTTTTTGCTGTACCTTCCATGGAAGAATGATCAAACAGATCACTTTTTTCTATGGAGATAATCCTTAACTGGTTCAAAACTGGGCATGCAATATGAGGCAGATCCTGCTGAAAACCGACATAAAAGTTTTAATTTCTTCTTCTTTCAGAAGAAGGGAGTTATAGAGTGGTAGGTTTTGTTTTTTTTTATCATATTACTAGAGGTCTGGTGCACAAATTCATAAATTCATGCATGAGTGGAGTCCCTCAGCCTACCCTGCAGGATAGGGCCAAAACTGGCTCTCTGACATCTCCTGAGGGGACCGGATTTCAAGAGAGTGCAGGCCAGACTGAGGGACCCCATCAGTGCACTATTGAGGCCAGGGAAGGATGTGGGAGGTTGGCCAACCAGGGAGGGACTATGGGAAGGCTCCAGGGCATGTCTGACCGGTCTCACTCAGTCCCAATCAGCTGGACTCCAGAAGCAAGCTCACCTAACAATTGAAGCATCTTCCCCCTGGTGGTCAGTGCACATCATATTGACTGGTTGATTGTCCTCTGGTGGTCAGTGCAGGTCATAGCAACTGGCCAACGTGTCAAATGTCTGCTCCCTGGTGGTGAGTGCACATAATAGCAAGTGGTGTGCAGACTTAGCGCATCATTAGCACATTAAGCTTTGATTTGTTGAAGGGCCGACCGAATGACCAGATACTTAGCATATTAGGTCTTTATTATATAGTACTAGAGGCCCAGTGCACAAAAATTGGTGCCCTAGGGGGATGTGGGGATCCCTCAGCCCGGCCTGTGCCCTCTAGCAATCTGGAACCCCTCAGGAGATGTATACCTGCTGGCTTAGGCTTGCTCCTCGAAGGAACAGGACTAAGCTGGTAGCCAGACATTCCTCTGGCATCCCTGGGGCCCTTGGGGGATGTCCACTTGCCAGCGGGGAGCAGGCCTAAGCTGCAGTCGGACAGCCTTAGCTCTGCTGAGGAGGCGGGAGAGGCTCCTGCCACCACAGCTGTGCTGGCAGCTGGCAGCCTAACTTGTGGCTAAGCAGAACTCCCCCTGAGGGAGTGCACTGACCACCTGGGGGCAGCTCCTGCATTAAGCATCTGTCCCCGGGTGGTCAGTGTGTGTCATAGTGACCAGTCGTTCCCAGTGGTTCTGCTGTTAGGGTCAATTTGCATATTACCCTTTTATTATATAAGATAGAGGCCTGGTGCATAGGTGGGGGTTGGCTGGTTTGCCCTGAAGGGTGTCCTGGATCAGGGTGGGGTTCCCACTGGGGTACCTGGCCAGCCTGGGTGAGTGACTGATGGTTGTTTGCATCAAGGCTGGCTGGAAGCTGGTATCTGGGATTTATTTAACTTCTATAATTGAAACTTTGTTGCTTTAATTGGAGCCCAGATCAGGTTGCCCCTGACAACCCAGGCTCCCAGCGCTTCTTTGAGCCCAAGGCTGGAAGCAGGTATCTGGGGTTTATTTATCTTCTATAATTAAAACTTTGTTGCCTTGAGCAGAGGTCACAGCCAGCCTAGGCAGACAGGGACCTTAGCTTCCACCATTGCCAAGGCAAGCCTCCTGCTTGTTGCAGCTCCGTGGCTGCTGGCTGCCATCTTGGATGGGTTAATTTGCATACAGTTGCTCTGAATGGCTGGTGGGCATGGCAATTGGCTGGTGGCTATGGCTTAGGTATAGTGGAGTGACACCAATTTGCATATTACTCTTTTATTAGATTAGAAGGTAGAATTTTTAAACAACTACATTAACTATAAACACAATTTCCTTCTCTGTGGCATTAAAAATGACTTTCACATCACTTGTATGAAAAGTAAATGAGCCACTTACCACAATCTCTTTATTAAATTTGACTAATGTCAGTATTAATAGTTTTAATTTTATTAAAATATTTGTATTGATGTTATAGTATAAAATAGTGCCTGTACCTAACAAGCTACTTAAAATTTTTTTGATAATTATGCAATTCTCTTTGAAAGCAATTGTGTGACATATTTATAATTTAGTACCAATTATTTATAACATGTTATTCTTTAACAGGTCTGCTGTATGTCATATCTATTTATAAAATTAATTTTCAAAAGATATTAATTTTATATAGTATGTTTTTCAAAATGGGTTATACATGTTATAATTACAAAGAGTGAACTATATTTTTAAAATTTTGAATGAATACGAATTCTATCAAGTGTGATGTTTTCTCCTGTGGAAAATCCATGATAGTCATTTCTGTGTTGAGATTCTCATAGATAATTATGTTTTGGTGGTATAGTTTTGAAATCCACTGCCTATTTTTAAAAAATAGGTTTTGCTACTCTATAAATGTCCACAAAATGAGCTATTTCCAATGAGAGAAATTTAACATTCTTCCCCCACCCCTCCTGACAACAGTACCTCACAAATCAGTGCCAAATGATACATAAAAATCCCCTGGTATCTTAAAGAGGAAAAAATTATGTAGGTAAACAGATAAATCTTTAGAACATTTGTCTTTATGGGAGAAGCTCCTCTGGTTGGTCTCTAACCTATAGGGCATTAGTCTTTTCTAAATTGCTAAAGGTGTCCCATAGCTCAATGATAAATAGAAATCACTGGAAGAAATAGCACATACTTCCACAGAGAATTTACAGACAGATATGGGCCTTTAAGAAAAATATATACATAAAACATATTCTTTTCTATCATGCATACCCCCCCCTTTTCGGGTCTTCACGCGGTCATTTTCTCAACTGTGTAAAAAATAAATAAATTTGAGTAAACCTCATGATAAAAATGTACACTAACATGATTATTATTTAAGCTAAACAAAAAGGATGATTCTATATAAGAGAGCATTCTCCATATGTAACAAGTAATTTATCACCAAATATTGTTTTTCATTTTCAAATAAACATTAACAAAATTGAGTTATCATTTGAAGTGATAAGTTTTACTCATACCCAATTAACATATCTTTTGGGAGGAAAGCAATGGAAGAAAACTTGCTTCTTAAAAATATTTTTGGGTGACAAATGTATCATTTACTTTGTGTTATATTGCGAAGTAATTTATTTGAAAGCATTCCTCAAGTTTTCTTTAAAGCATCAAAATCTTTTGATAGACATGCACTGTCTTTTACTCTCAACTTTTGCTATATACAACCAAAAAATATTCCACAAGAGACGAGGAAAAAGTAGAATGGGGAAGTATACTGAATAGAAAAGAGCAGAGAGAGAAGGGAGAGAAGGGAGAGAAGGGAGAGAAGAGAGAAGAGAGAAGAGAGAAGAGAGAAGAGAGAAGAGAGGAGAGAGAAGAGAGGAGAGAGAAGAGAGGAGAAGAGAGAAGAGAGAAGAGAGAAGAGAGGAGAAGAGAGAAGAGAGAGCACTAGCTCTCATAAAAAAACAAGCTCTACAAATGGTCTTGTAAATAACAATAATCCCTGGAGCTATCACTCGCATCCACACTAAGATTTTTGCACTTAAAGCAGAAAAGAAGGAATTTGGTAGAAAGTGTTAGCTCTTCTAGATGGTCCTCATTTTTCCCCTCAGGACATAGGATGTGATTTTTCTTTAGTGCATTTGCTTATGCACTAAACCAAGAAAGTCTGGCGTATTTTAGATTGTAATCTGAATGACCTTTTGTACAAAATAATAGTTTTCTTCATTCTTCCTAATACTATAATGTAAATGTATATTGTCTCCATATTATGTAGAGTGGAAGGAAGAAGTATCCCACATGTAATTGCCATTCTCTTTTCTATTTTCTCTCTCACCACTGTACTCAAAGCCATTTCTAAGTAGGATTTCTGGTATCTTCACTGTCTTTGCCATCACAGAACTTGAATTTCAGAAAACTCAATGGGTAGACATAGCTAAAATTTCTTCACAGAAGATATTTAGAAGTATAAAAGTGAATTTCAAGGACTGGTACAAAATAATGGTCTGAAAACTGCATTTTAAAAATATGACTCAGGTACTTAGATTTCATATATGATTGGAGAGGGTTTATGTTGGTCTCTGGAAAGGGTAAGTCCCCAACCTCACACCTATTCTTGTCACTGCCATTTGGATTGGATTATATTAGAGTCAATATGAATCTAAGAGGATTTCATCTATGGTAGTGTGATAGACACTTGATTGCACATGGGTGACAGATTAAAAAGTACTTCTGGATGTGTCTGTGATGGTGTTTCCACATGATATTAGCATTTGAATTGGTGGACTCAGAGTAAGTCTCCCTTCTCAATACTAAAAGGCATCATCCAATCCATTGAGGCCTTTACTAAAACAAAAGAAAAGGAAATAAATTTGAGCCTGTTTTTGCTTTTTACTTGCCTGTAGAATCAGGAATGCTCATAACAGTTTCTCTTGCCTTCCTACCTTTGGATTGAGATTTAAACCATTAAATCCCTTCATTGCCTGGCAGACTAAATTGCATCACTGACTTTTCCTGAGTCTCTAGCTTGCATCATGGGACTTCTCAGATTCCATATTCCTGTGAGCTAATTTCTCACTCATTCATTCTCTCTCCCTCTCTCTCTTTCTCTCCTCTCTCTCTCTTTTGTTTTCTCTGGAGAACCCTGGCTAATACAGATAGTAATAAAGAAAAGTGGAGGGGAGGTATAATAAATTTAAGGTAGGTTCTAGAAGATAGAAGATAACCAGAGCTACTGCTAAGCTTTCTCATTAGTCAAGAGATATGTTCCTCAACTATTGTCTATGAGCCTTCTCTTAAGTGTTGAGATTTACTTATAAGACTCCTAAGGTATTGTTTTATATTGCGTCTGTTTCATGCCATAAATCACAATTATTTTGCAAGTTAAACAATACATTCCTCTTGAATGACAAGGTAATGGGCCCTTGTTCATGGTGTCTATCTTGATATAACCAGATTATAAAAACAAAAAGGAGACTCTGAATCTTAAAAATAAAACTCAAGTAGTAAAGCACAATGTGTTAATAGAGAAAAAATGTTGAAGTTCTAGCCAATGCTTCATACATTTAGATAAGGTTGTAATATTATTTTGAATAGATGAGGACTTTATAAGGACTTTACACATACACGCACACATATTTGGAATTTACACATATGTGGGTGCGTGCATGCACACACACCTGGATCCATTAAAATAAAACAAATATTTCCAATTAGTGTTTTGGAGGCATCCTGAGCTAGTTTCTACTATTCAGGTTCTTTTTCTTACTGTATCTTCCTCTTATAAATGGTATGATAGCTAAAATTTTAGACTTAAAAAAATCTGGGAATTTTAATCTTTCTAATTGAATCTTTAAATACTTTAGGGCTCTCTTATTTTAAGAAGCATTTTAGATAATGTAAACACTACATATAATTTTTAAGATACTTTAAAAGGCGATACATCATCTTCAAAGTACGTATTGATTTCAGAGAAAAATGAGGCAGCCACATTGAGCTCCCAGTTTCAGGGTGGAAGATAGTTCATTGTTCATCAGCCTGTGTGGAGATTTGTTCAGAAAAGCACTGGGTGTCAAGTGTGTACAGCACAGCTGGGCAGTGAAAAGAGCCAAGAAGAATTGATTTGCTGAACTAGCAAATATATATAGTAGTCATTAGATTATTTAAAGGGCTTAATAATTATGAAAAACAAATTGAAAAAAAGACACATGATCTTAACACACTTGAAAGGATTAAGGCTGCTTAAAAGTGTAAGGAATAAAGTTGAGACAATAACATTGTTTTCAAACCTAAAGACTCGTGAAAATGCCACTTACTCACCAAAAAGAAATAAAAATAAGTGCTAAGGAAACTGAGAAATATTTGAAATAGAAAATAAAACAAAAGAGAAAATCAACCTTACCAATATTTAAAGTCTAATATAATTGACCATATAATAATAAATGCAAAATACTATAAAAAGCAAATATTGATTTTTCAAATCACTTTATCTCATTGCATTTACCATGCAGTCTACAATGAATACAAATCCAATGTATAATGTTATAAGCAAATATCAAAAGAAAAAAATTAAATCTATAAATAGTGTTTTTATCATTCATCTCTGGTCACAGTGAATCTTGGTTCAGCATTCTCTCCTGGTACTGGTATCCTCTTTCTAGATGCCCCTTCATCAAATAACATTTCTTTCACCCCAAGTTTGGAATCAAAAACAAAACAAGAAGCTTGTGTAAGACAGGTTCATGACTTTCCACATAGCCTTTGAAGGAGAAATGTGAAATGAAACTCTGATAAGAACTTAGCCCCTACTGTTTCATCAGACAAAAAGGAGGTCTGTATCCCAGACACTTGACCATATGTTTTAAGTTCTTGGTTTAAAGATGATGATGGTTTGTAGCTCTGCATCCAAAATAACACAAACAGACAAACACAAACAAAACAGACCTGTGAATCTGAACACAGTTCTTTTGGCGACATCTATGATCGCCCTCAAGCTACTTTCTCTCCCCATGAAGTTGAAGTTTGCTTATAAGACTCCTGAGGCTCTGTTTTATATTGCTTCTGTTTTATTCCCCAAATCAATATTATTTTGAATGTTAAACAATACATTCCTAGTGTGAAAGACAGGGACATGGGCCCCTGTTGATATTATCTCTTTAGATATAAACAGACTATTTCTAAAAATAAAAAATCTGACTATTAAAAATAAAACCCAATCTAAATAAAAGACTAATATGCAAATTAACCATCACTCCAAGACACCTAAGACATGCCCACCATCCAAGCCACACCCACCAGCCAATCAGAGCAACTGTTTGCAAATTAATCTAGCCAAGATGGCAGTTAATTTGTATATACAGGCGCAGAGTGAAGACTGAAGGCAGCCTAGAAGGAAGCCAAGTGCTGCAGAAGGGAGCCAAGTGGCAGAAAAGGGAGGGAGCGAGGCAGCGGAGATGGGAGGGAGCAAAGTGCTGAGAAGGGAGGGATCAGGCAGTGGAGACGGAAGGAAGCAAGGCAGAGACAGGAGGGAGTGAGGCAGCAGAGACTGTGAGATGGGAGAGAGCAAAGCGGCAGAGAAGGGAGGAAGCGAGGCAGCAGAGAAGGAGCAAAGCCTGCCTCAGCAGGCTTCGCTCCATTCTCTGCTTCGCTCCAGCTCAGGAAGCCCTATTCTTGCAGGAATCTTCCTGCAATGGGCCTCTTAGTGTATTATAGATGTGCTATCTGATGGTTTCTGAGTAACTGAAAATCATTTTTTACCCATTTATTAAAAGCCTTGGATGATGAAGAGAAATTGTGACTTTCGTGGTGGCTATAGTATCCACATACAGGTTTAGACCTGCAACACGGAGTTACCAGAATGCAGAACAGCAAGTTAGCCCAGAAGGTGTTTTGTTTCTTCAGAGGTTCCTTCTGGTTACCTGGATGAGTCTGGATTGGAACATATGGATGTGGCAGAAGCCCAGCAATACATATCTCCCCTGTAGGACCCCTTATTAAACAACACTTGAACACATCTTTAAGATCTTCCTCTGGAATATCAGGAGATTCAGTTCCAGGATGAGGGTCAACTGTGATATGTAATTTAAAAATCTGATTCATTACATGCTTAAATGGTGTTTCCCCGTAACTCATATAGTACAAAATGCAGGACCAAATTACTTCAGGGGCTTATCTTTGATTTGGCTCCCCATTTTCTCTTGAGGGAGATGTATTTCTTAATGATTCTGGTGGCATGTAGTTGCCTACCAAACTAAGATTCTTTAACAATATTTGCCTCTGGTCCTTTTGGTTTGTGATCCCCAAATCAATTAGCTTTAGCATTCCACCAACTGGACTGTTATACTCTTGATTCTGTGGAAATCTACTCTCAAAGGCAACTTCACTCTGAAATTACACTGGCAAAAAAATTCAGCAGATTATCCTCAAAAGAAAACTAAAAATAATAACCATGAATGACATTGAATATATTAACATATAGAATTATTTATTCTCTTATGCTTTCCTATAAATTTAAATTATTTGATATAATTTCACACTTAAAATAGTGGGTGGACAACTGAAATATATTCTGAACTATGAAAATAAAGCTTCATTGCATAAAATGACAAAAAAACCACCTAAGTAGTAAAACAGTATTTTAGTAGAAGAGAATATGTTGAGATGCTAAGCAGACTAGATATAAACAGACTATTTCTAAAAATAAAAAATCTGACTATTAAAAATAAAACCCAATCTAATCTAATAAAAGAGTAATATGCAAATTAACCATAACTCTGAGACACCTAAGCCATGCCCACCAGCCAAAGTTATATAACTTTAGATAATATTGAAGTATTTTGAAGAAGACATCAGAATATTATAGAGCTTAAACTAATAATATACACACCCACAGCAACTGAACTTCATTAAATTAATATCTTATTTTATTTTGATGATAAAGTTGTAGTCATTATGCCCTCTTACTATATCTTTGTCCACTTTGCATATTGGTTTTATGTGCTTTCTCCAAAGCATCACTTTAGAAGTTCTTTGTTAATTAATTTTATTCTGTCAATTGGGCATCTAAGTTATGGTAAACATAAATTACAGTCAATACACCTCTCAAAGGTAATCACTTTGATTTCTATCACCAAATATTATTAGTTCTGTCTCTTATTTTCATGAAAATGAAAGCATACCATATGTAATGTTTTGTAACTGAGTAATTCTTATTCAAGAATTCAATGTTCAGAGTGGTACGTATTACTGCATGTAGGAATAACTCATTCTTTTGTATTGCTATTAATAAACATTATAGATTGACACTGGGTTTATATGAATAAACTGTTATGAATTTTTAAAAATATATATTTTGGTGACATAACCACGCATTTCTGTGGGTCATATACTAGAAATTGAATTGCTGAGTCATAAAATACCAATATATTTATGGTTAAGTGTATGTACTGCCAAACAGTTTTCCAAAGTGGTCAAATTTTAATACCCACAGCAATATATAAAAAATTCTAGTAATTCTACAGTCTTACCAACACTTAGTACTACCTATCTTTTGACTGTAGTCATTCTGAGTGGTATTTAATTTGAATATCAATTTACATTTCCCTTATGAGTAAAGGTTTTGAGCAACCTTTTTGCAATTACCCTTAAAGAGCCTTTTTTGAAAAGTACCTGTTTTCTATTATACTTGCTGATTTAAAAAAATTTACATGAAGGGTCATTCTATTATTAAAGGAATTATTAGCATGTGGGGCTTTACTGACCCCCAAGTGCAGTGAAAGGAAATAACTGCAGAAGAATATGTTAACTGAATATTGAGAACAGCTCAATCCCTTCATCTGATTTTGCAAGTAATAAAAGGATATAAAGACAAGGTCTTTGATTTGAAGAGCTCATGGCTGGTGCTGCAGGGCTGATTTGTGATAAATATGTGCTGGGAAATGGACACAAGACAGGACTGGCAGGCAAAATTAATCGTCCTGTGCCTGGCTGAGTCATAAGTATTGCCAGTTCCTTGCCAATTATTTGAATTAGGTTGGATAAAGACGGGAAGATCCATAACATGATTAAACAGCCTCCTGTGCTTTGAGTTTTACCATCAAGTTTTGTCTGAGAACACAATTGATTTATGTCCAAGGACAGTCATGTGGAGTTTCTTTTTGTCTGAGATCAGATGTTTTGGGAATCACTTAGAAAACCTTTAAGCTAAATAACTCTTTTCATAAATGAGATTACAGAATACTTTTATCATTCCTACCATATTCTGCAAATAAACAATAGAAAGTCTAGCAGTATTAAGCTAGTTCAATCACTTATTTAAAACATGTACTATGCCTAATTTATTTAGTATAATGTAGTCCCCTAAATGACTATGCTTTTGATTAAAACCTATCATTTTAGAATAGGGCAAAACTTTTTTTTTTCTAGTAAGAACTGCAGAGATAAAATAATAATTGTAATTCGACAGATTAGAGTCCAATTAACATATAGTCCATATTTTTAATCTAAAAATAGTAAAATAAACTTTGACTTATAATCTAATTAGTAGGAACATATCATAAGGGAATAATCAAAAATAAAGACACATCAACTTACATTATTATTGCCATATAAATTTAAAATAAACATCTGTATCATTCAGTTTACAATACTGAATATTATTGAAATTGCTAACATTTGAATATAAATATCCACACACAGGATTTTTTAATTGGGGAAAAACCTGCACATGTAATATGTGTTTTCTATTTGTTAAATAAATCAATCTACTAGCAGATGAAAGTTATGTAAATCTATAAGTAGTATGCTTTATGTGCTAGTATTATTTATGTCTATCAACTGCATTCAAAACTTTGTAGTTATTTCTAAAACATATATAATTTACCACGTCAAAACAGTATAAAAGAAAACATAATCTATAATTTTTCTCCTAATCATCTTTTTATTTTGTGATATTCTTAATTTACCTCTTATTTCCGCTTTCTTCCATGTCTTGGTGCCTTATCATAATATCATTAGATTTCAAATACTCTGTGAAAGTGATAGTATCTAGAAAACTTCATGAGTGTTTTTAGTATTTGTATCAATTTAGAATAATACTGGCTAACAATTTTCACCACAAACTGGTAAATGGTAAATGGTTTAACTTTAAACTTGAAAGTGCAAAACATTTTAATATTCATTGTGTTATTTGTGTAATGACATGTAGATAAAAAAAAAAAAAAAAGGTTCCATCACAACATGGAAAAGCTTGACACACAAATAGAGTGACATGAGGAAAAATACCTTTTTGTAAATAACCAGAATGAACAATTACTAGACAATGTGTTAAAAAGGTTATGGGGAAACTTATCAATTTGATAGAGAGTTTATAAAACTAGAAAATGTAACAGAAAGAAAAATAAAGTAACAAATTTAAAAAATACATTATTTGTCAAAAATTGTTTTGGACACATGTAAATGCTTTGGAGTTTTCAAAATGCTGAATTATATTTTCCATCACCCTGGTTTAAACTTGGGATTAGTCAATGTTAATTGGTAAGAAAATGACCAACTTTATTACTAGCTTTATTGTTGAAAAATTTCCTGGTATTTTACTATTCATTTAAATATGTTTTTTATTGAAAAAAAGTTTTTAGAGGATGAGAAATGGAGAAGGGGAGACATGAAATGATTCCCTGCTGGGGATCAAGAAGCAACCTGGCTGGGAATGGAACTGGCATCTTTTCGGTGCATGGGGGAATGCTCAACCAACAGAGCCACACTTATCAGGCTTTCCTGGTATTTTAAAAAATTTGAAAGTCTATTTAAGGTAGGTAAAAATGAGTTATTTGGCTGCCTCAAAATCAATTTAATGGAAAACAAAATATGTTTAGAAAAGACATGATAGAAACTTGGGTTGGTTAAATAAATTTTAAGTAGGGATAATATACCCTCCAAATTTTATTACAAATATACTATGTTATTCACAAACTGTAGAAGAATAATCTGTTCCTTCTATTTATGTAATGAAGTTGTTAAGTCAAATTACCTAAATATTTTAATGAATGATTCATTCATTTATAGCTTCACACAGTCATTTAATAAATATTTATTGAGCATCTACTCATTACCAGGTATAGGTTCTTTTTATACATACTATAGAAACAACAGTAAAATGAAATATCATTTCATATATTCTTAACTAGAGGCCTGGTGCACAAATTTGTGCATGGTTGGGGTCCCTCGGCCTGGCTGGTGATCTAGGCCTATGGGGGGCTGGCCAGCCAGGGAGAGGGATCATAGGAAGCTGGCTATGGGAGCACACTGACCACTAGTGGGCAGCTCCTACATTGAGCATCTGCCCCAAGGTGGTCAGTATACATCATAGCGACTGGTCAACTGGTCATTCTGGTCGTTTGGTTGTAACGGTTGCTTAGGCTTTTATGTATATAGATAATAACTTTTTTAAAAAAGTATATTGAGTTCACTATAGTAGTAAACAGTTTTATCTTCCATGAAAAATGGATCAATGAGATCTGCATAGTCTATGAGATCAGAGATGAGAACAATGTAGAAAAATAAACCTTTTAAGTAAAATTTGAATATAGAGAAAAATGGGGTTTAGTGAACAATAAGGCCACTTTTCTTTCTTCTTTTGAGCTGGTAGAAGCATTAGAAGTCAACTAGTTCAGCTAATCATCACTTTATTTAATATTTTTATTGATCTCAGAGAGAGAGAGGGAGAGGGAGACAGAGGAATAGAAACATCGATGACAAGAGAGAATCACTGATTGGCTGCTTCCTGCACATCTGCTATTAGGGATTGAGCCTGCAACAGGGCATGTTCCCTGACCGGGAATGGGGAATGGAACCGTGGCAGCCAGGTTCATGGGTTGACATCAACCACTGAGCCACACAAGCAGAGCATTAACCATCACTTATAACTGAAGAAACTCAAAATCAGAAATATTGGTGGCAAGACTGACATGCAGTTCTTCTTTGTCTGTGCAGAGGCTGCATGAAATCCCCCATTCTATGTTGCTTTTATTTGGCAAAAATACTTACTTCATAAGAAAATTTAATTACAGCTCTTTATCAGTATTTTTTCAGCTACTCCAATTTAAACTTTAATGATGAAAATGTACCAGCTGGGTTAATTATTAAAACTAGGGGCCCGATGCACAAAAATTTGTGCACTCGGCAGGTCCCTCAGCCTGACCTGTACCCTCTGGCAGTCTGGGACCCATCTGGGGACCCCGGCTGGTGTGCCTGGTCAGCGTGGGTGAGAGGCTTATGGCTGTTTGCAGGCTGGCCAAGCCCCCCAGTGTGGATCCTCACCCCATTGGGGTGTGGCCAGCCTGGGTGCAGGCATGAGGGCCGTTTTCAGGTTGCCCACAGCCCCTTCAGGTTTTGGGTCCCTACTGGGGTACCTGGCCAGCCTGGGTGAGGGGCTGATGGCTATTTGCAGGCTGGCCAAGCTCCCCAGTGGTGTCCCTCACCCCACTGGGGTGTGGCCAGCCTGGGTGCGGGCCTAAGGGCCGTTTTCAGACTTTCAGGCTGCCCACAGTCCCTTCAAGTTTTGGGCCCCTACTGGGGTACCTGGGAAGCCTGAGTGAGGGGCTTATGGCTGTATATAGGCTGGCCAAACCCCCCAGTGTGGATCCTCACCCCATTGGGGTGTGGCCAGCATGGGTGACAGGCTGAGGGGTGTTTTCAGACTTTCAGGCTGCCCATAGCTCTCATTGACTCAATGTCCCAGCAAGGCTGGCTGGAAGCAGGTTTCTGGGGTTTGTTTATCTTCTATAATTGATACTCTGTTCCTTTAAGCCAAGGCCTAGGCAAGTAAGGAAACCTCCTCTCTGCTTCAGCTCATGGCTTCTATAATTGAGATACTGTTGCCCTTAGAAGTCAGGCCCAGCCTGCTGTTTGTTTCAGCTCCCAAGGCTTCTATGATTGAGACATTGTTGCAAATATGTGTTGCCTGGAGCCAGGAGATGCCCAGGCGGCCTGCAAACACTTTTAGTCCTTCTGCAATGGAAACTGCCTGTTTACTCAGCTCCTTGAGTGCCGGCCTCCATGTTGGCTGGGCTAATTTGCATACAGTTGCTCTGCTTGGCTGGTGGGTGTGGTTTAGGCATCTCGAAGGGATGGTCAATTTGCTTATTACGCTTTTATTATATAGGATAAAATTAGTATATGACCTAATTATTGCATTATGTACCCATCTCTTTACCAATAAATAAACTTTATCAAGAGCATTTCCTCTAATAGAATTCCATGGGGTAATTTCTCACATTTAAGTTACTCAATCTTGAGGCTGTTATATTTTTATTTTTAATATATTTTATTGATTTTTTTTACAGAGAGGAAGGGAGATGAAGAGTTAGAAATATCGATCAGCTGCTCCTGCACACCCCCATCTGGGAATTTGCCTGCAACCATGGTACATACCCTTGACAGGAATCAAACCGGGAACCCCTTAGTCCCCAGGCTTATGCTCTATCCACTGAGCCAAACTGGTTAGGGAATATTTTTTTAAGTACACTATATTACATCTGGGGGAAAATACTAACAGAGAACCTAGAAATAAAGTCAAAAGGTAATAGAATCACTGATTGTTGGAGAACAGAGTAAAACATTTTTACATATTTATATTTGTATGTGTAATAAATTCCCCCATCAATAAATAAATTCAGTTTATCAAGGAACATAGAAAGCTGAAATGCAGGACTAAATGCTTGATGTTTTAACCACAATCTTAAATTAAAATCAAAAGGTTATACTGCAATAAAAATGTTAGATATATATGAGGTTTCCATCATATTAGAAGTTATGAAGAAAAAGAAATAATTGAATGATGCCTCAGGCATTGAATTTTGTTTCTTCCTTGATGATAGTTGAAAAGATCTGTATGATTTCATTTGCAACCAAGCTTGAAAACTTTGAATAGCTTAGGAGTGCCAATATTTCAAAATATATGTAATTAATTATGATGAAATATATCTCAAAATGAATTCTACAGTGAAATTATACAAAAATATTAAGTTGCCTAGAGATTAAAATAAAAGTGTTAATTTATGTAGCATTGTTCTTCTCACATTCAATGTTCTTGAGGTTACGGAATGAACTTGAGATGGTATGAAACCATTATATTTGCACAATTGATTAATTGCTTAGTGTAACAATCATTCGTGTGTGTGTGTGTGTGTGTGTGTGTGTGTGTGTTGCCAATTGTATTTACAAACTGCCTTCAGTATCAGCATTTCATTCCATTTGCTTGGCAAATTTATTTCACATAAAAAATAGTTGTAATAACTGACAGTGATAAAATGCACTAATCCATCACATATAACAGGTATGGGTTGTAGTCTCAAAATTCCTTTTAGTACAATTGTGTGTGTGTTTGTGTTTAATGAAGAGAGATACTACATAATATTTTAATTACTATGTAGTAGGAGAAAGTGCATTCTGTACTTAGCCTAATCGTGCCTTCAGTAAGCTTAGGTGCATGCATATTTGAAAATAAAATTTGCACATATAATGAAAGGGCAACATTCCTGGGCAACAGCAAGCCCATTACTGCCAATAGCCTAGTGAGGTTTAGTACATGGGAATTATTGCCAAGTTTTTAAAGAAGTGATTTAAACAGAATTATTGCATATCCCAAGCATAATGTCTATTATGTGTTCAAAAGCCATAATTATTTCAAAAATAGAAATTTGAGGAAACTGGATAATGAGTGCAGTACAGCTGGTATAAAGCATTACTGGCACAGGTACTGGTGTCATTAAAAATTTGGCCATGTCCTAGATGCAATACCCCTGGGCAAATGGTACTAACAAAGCACCTACCTTATTTCTTGGAACCTAAGAACCTGTACATAGAAGGCTCCTAATTTTGCTCCTAAAATTAAAAAGCCTTAACAACATAGAGTAACACAGTGTTACTTTGTTTATTTGAAAATCACCCCCTATTTTAATCACTCAGGATTCAGTGCGTTTTAGCTCAGAACTTCTCTCTTCTGAACT
Source organism: Murina feae (assembly GCA_004026665.1). Taxonomy (NCBI): domain Eukaryota; kingdom Metazoa; phylum Chordata; class Mammalia; order Chiroptera; family Vespertilionidae; genus Murina; species Murina feae. The sequence goes on along the minus strand of PVJC01002468.1, from coordinate 55,877 downwards.
CCATCATTCTCAGTGTTTGGTTTTGTTCCTGGTAACCTACATACCTTCAAGTGTCTTTCTGCCTTCACTACTGTCTCGGTGTGAAGTGTCTCCGGCACTGAAGATGGTGCCAATGCACACAGGCTTAGAGACTAACAGTGAAGTGAACATGCACACAGCCCAAGCTTACGTGACAGAATACGCAGTGGAGACCCGAAAACCTCGTCTTGACCACACTGTCCTCTCTGCCCCAGAGTACCTGCCATCCTGAACCAGATATTTACTTTATAGTTTTATCTTCCATAAATATTTTTTTAAAACGTGCAGGTTTTTTTTTTCTATTTGTAAATATCAATAGTATTTTCAATGTTCGGAGGTTCAACATCATTTTGTTTTGTGCTAGTGGACTCTTCCCTGATTGGGCAAAGGTCATATCTAGAGGAAGGTCAGAGAAGGGTCCTTAAAGGTGTTGGCTGGAGGCCAGTTTCCCTTCTTGTAAGACTAAGCAATTATTGATTTTGTGTTTTATGCAGGTTTAGAAACACATATAAGCAAACTATACTGCAATTATTAGTGAAAATGACATCCCAGGCCTTGCGTTATATTGTCTGATATGCTTAAAGCTATACCAGGATTTTCTAAAAATTGAATATTACCTAGTATGTATTTCCCAATTCAATCTAGTTCCTTATGTTTTATGTTTCTCATGCAAACAAGATTTTATTAGATATTTTTTATAGCATACCACATAATTCAGTCCATTTACTTTTGCTATAATCACTATTATTTCTAGACTTAAATCTAACAATGTATTATGGAATTTTATTTGGCATTCATCCCCATTTTTTATTTTTTTATCCTTATTTGACTTCATTTAAATTAACTGACTTTTAAATTTCATTTTATTTCACTCTTCTTACTTGTTTATTATATACTTTGTGTGTATTCTTTTCATGAGCACCATTTATGCATTAACTAAGAAAGTTTAATGTTAGTCAAACTCTTTACATGCTCACAGGTTATGGATTTTAGCAATAGGATATTTGCCTTTAATGTGTTTACATCAGATTCATCTGACATATCATACAGGTTCTTATTTATAAAAACCTATTTGATTATCAGTATGTATTGACATGTCACCTCTGCAAGGACTATCTCCATCCTGTCATAGATAATTCTGAACTTATTAGCTAGTGCATGGAATCACAGATGGAATGGGGTGAATTTCTAGAACTATAGATTTTACAGATTTTATTCATGATTCATATCCTGGTGAATTACTTCATTTAAATTCTTGCTTCAGGTGAGAATTTAAGATCTCAAATTTTATATTAATTTTGATATTATAAATTTTAACCTATGCCTCCTTGGCTAGTATGGCTCAGTTGGTTGTGCATCTTCCCATGCACCAAAAGGTCACCAGTTCAATTATAAGTTAGGGCACATCCCAGGTTAGGGGTTGATTGGCATGCAGGAGACAATCAATCACTATTTCTTGCATGGCTGGTTCTCTCCCTCTCCCTTCTCTCTCTCAAATCAACAAAACCATATTTTTAGAAATTTAGTCTATGTTGCTTGACTTATTCAATGCAAAATATTTTCTTCATTTCCTAACACAGTATCATTGCACATTTTATCACTGGGCTAAGTATATAATTCAATCCAGAAATAAACATATTTTATAGATTTTGGCTGGTAACCACCCTATAGAACAGAGTAAGTCTTTCTCTATTTAATATACATAATTGTGAGTCCTGTTTTCCTGCAAAACACTCCTATATTATTATGGTAAAGTGGTAATTTGGCATGAAAAATAAAGGGATTATTTTATTGGTTTTTTTGACAGTTCAGACATTTATTTAATCAGTAGTTAAAATATTTTTATAGCCAAACTAGTGGCCCAGGGCACCAAATTTGTACACGGAGGGATTCCCTCAGCCCAGCCTGCACCCTCTCCAATTGGGGACTTCTTGGGGGATGTCTGACTGTTGGTTTAGGCCTCCTGTAGGATCGGGCCTAACCCAGCAGTCGGACAACCCTCTCACAATCTGGAACCAATGGCTCCTAACCACTCATCTGCCTGCCTGCCTGATAGCCCCTAACTGCCTCTGCCTGCTGCCTGATTATCCCTAACCCCTCTGCCTGCCTTCCTGATTGTGCCTAACTTCTCTCCCTTGCTGGCCTGATCGTTCCTAACTGCCTCTGCCTGACTGATCACCCCTACCTGCCCTCCCTTGTTGGACTGATCTCACCTCAACTGCCCTCCCCTGCTGGCCTGATTGCCCCTAACTGCCTCTGCCTCAACCCCCACCACCATGGCTTTGTCCAAAAGGCAGTTGGATGCCCAGGAGAAGGCCAGTTGACCCAGTCTAATTAGCACATTACCCTTTTATTAGTATAGATTATATAGGATAGGATTGCTTAAATGGGGGGGGGTGGGCTTTTCAGCAGGAGGAGATGCTCTTGGAAGACAAAAATACATAATCCTTATATCTGGACTGATAGCTAGCCATATGCACTATACTGCCAAAATGGTCATTAAAAAATTGAACCACTTTCTTACACCTTACACTAAATAGCCGTTATCCTTAAAACTCCTCCTCAGACCTCACCTTAGAGTCTGCCTTCACAGTTCACCCAGATTTGGTTCTGACTGGTCAGTTTCTGTGCCAGTCACTGTCAAAAGCTCTGCCTCCTAGGCAACCATTGGCTCATCACAGTTCACACAGATTTAGTGCTAATTGGTTGGTTTCTATGCCAGTAAGCGTCATAAGCTCTGCCTCCTAGGCAGTCATCTTATGAGGATGTGAAGGTTAATTTGCATATTACCTCTTTATTATATAGGATTGAGAATACTGCAATTTTTCTAAACTACTTCTTAAAGGACATATAAAACAGAACTCTTTATGTTATAGTAGCAACACTGATTCCTACAAATTCAACAAATTAGGTATTACAACAGAGATTAATTTCAATATTAGTTGTGTCAAATTGCACTTTGTCCATTCTCTGAGATAAGCCAATTCCATTATTTACAGTTAGAAATATTATTCAACAACCTCTGTAAAGCAGGGCACATGGACACATATTTCAAAGAATTGAAAGCTCTGTTCTTGTACTGGATGTAATTAGCAGATAAAAATCAATGACCCTTTGGTGTGCACTTTCATCAAATATGCTAATAAAATCTCCTTTTGAAAACTAACAGCCAGTGCAAATACTTTCTCTAATTTCTAAAGTCTCACAAAGTATTTATAATTTGAGAAAATATACATTTTGGTTAAAAAGTAATACAAGTAACTCAGACCTATATATATAAAAGCCTAAGCAACTGTTACAACTGGTTGACTGAATGACCGTTTGACCGGTTCCTCTGATGACACACTGACCACCAGGAGGCAGACACTCAATGCAGGAACTGCCCCTTGGTAGTCAGTGTGCTCCCACAGCCAACCTCCCGTGGCCCTCCTCCTGACTGGCTGGCTAGCCCCAATCGGTCCCAATCACCAGCCAGGCCAAGGGACCCCGCCCATGCACAAATTCGTGCACCGGGCCTCTAGTAAATATATAAATTGTTAAAATGGAATAATCAGAAATGTGTATATTTTTCACTCATAATATAAGCAATCAGGTTTTCAGTGGTGGAACTAAACTATATGCCCCTCTATAGCCATTGATAATGTTTAATATAATAGACTAGATAAAAAGTGAAGGCAATTTATTTCCTGTTTGGTGACAGTAACTGAAGACCACATATATATTTAGGTTAAAATGGGAACATTTTTTATTCTACAAGACATAAATGAAATACCTTTTTGACTAGAAAATGCTGAACACATAATTCCAGGAGTATATACGATATAAATAGAGTCCTATTAAAACTAATAGGGTATGGGAAGGAAGTACTATTGGCAGAAACTTTACTATGGAGCAATGCACTCCTCACATAGCACATTTTCTTACTCATCCATTTGTGAGTTCTGCACTAGAAAACACTCCCCTGAAAAAGAAGATACTTAGAAGAGTCTGGGAACAGATTTGGCCTAAATACATGCCGGATGGAGGAGAGTCAGTGTGTGCTGGGGTCAGAGAGACACACCTTCGAAGCATAAATGAGAAGGGTGTTCCCACCAGGACACACAGCTGTGTAGCCTGTGTTCTGTTTTCATGTTTCACTCAGGAGGTAGATTGCTCCAAGTGTTTCCACCTTTTCTAAGAGGACACACCTGGATATGGAGTGTAAAACAGAGCGATCTTCATCCAGGAAAGGGAAGTAACTGAGAAGGGCCTGGTGACAGAGAAACTTCCTGGCAGCACTTCAGAAGTGACAGGTAGAAGTTAGAAGTACTGATTAAAGGAGATGAGCAGAGACTTCCCCTTCGCTGATGCTGGTCATCTCAGATCTGTATCCCTATCATAGTAGTCCCTACAGGTTCGGGTGTGGGGCCCATCTCGAATCCACTGCAGCAGACTCCGACAATGGGGTGCAATAAAAGGACCTTTACAAGATCACCAGATGATGAATGCGCCTATTCACCTTTAGAATAGCTTTTCACTCTTAAAAATATGAAAGGATAGGAAGAAAAACGAAAGAAAAAAACAAGCAAACAAGAAATCATAGAAATGCATTTTTAAAATGTAGATGCAGTTATGAAGTCCAAACTTAATAAATTTACCTCCCAAATAAAAGGGAAAATATAATAAATCTTGAAAACAGTTGTTTTCTTTACAAAACACACAATTAAACAAAATGTGCCACAGGAGGAGGAGGAGGAGGGGAAGGAGGGGGAGGAGGGGGAGGAGGGGGAGGAGGGAAGAAGAAGAAGAGGAAGAAGAAGAAAATATCTGTACAGGGATTCTCATAGCACTAAATATTACATATATCTGTAGATGGTTGGAAAAATGTCATCCCTGCCCCTTTCCAAGAGACACAAATTTAATCAGCCTTGGCTTGGGCATATACTTTAGATTTCCATATTTTTATTTCACATTCCTGCTTGATTCTAGAGTTGTCAGAATTTAGAATGAATACAGTACAGAAAACAACCACCAATCAAAGGAAAGGTGTTAAAATTGCAAGAGAAAATGAAGCAAAATGAAGCCACAATAGTCATGAACATTTATGCACTTGGTAATTTAGAATCTAAATAGGACTGTTAAAGATACAAGGGTAAATTAATGGGAACATGAATTTAGAGGGAAACATTAACCTGGTATTCTCGTTATTTGTAAACCAAACAAGAAAAAAAGAAAAATAATTACAGTTATGTTTATAATGCAATAAAAATATAGTATTGTCCAATTAAATATCCAATAATAATTGTTTTTATGAGGCAGTGACAAAATCTTACTTAATAGTAAATAACATTATCTACTACAAAATAGGCAATAAAGTAAGCTTAATTAAATTAAAAAGATATTCCAGCACTTTGGCTGAGGTGAAGTTGAAAAATGAAATTAAAAATAAATAGGGGAGCCCTAACCGGTTTGGGTTTGGCCAATCGACAGAGCGTCAGCCTACAGACTGAAGGGTCCCAGGTCCAACTCCAGTCAAGGGCATGTACCTTGGTTGCGGGCATGTCCTCAGTGGGGGGGGGGGGGGGGGGGGGGGGGGGGGGGGGGAGGGAGCGTGCAGGAGGCAGCTAATGGATGTTCCTCTCTCATTGATGTTTCTGACTCTATCTCCCTTCCTCTCTGTAAAAAATCAATAAAATATATTTTAAAAATAGAGGAAAAAATGACAAAACCAAAATAGCATTTTCTAAGTATCACCTTTTTTTTTTTTTGAAGAAAAACATATCTAGAATGACCACACAGTGGTATCTGCCATACAACAAAATAGATTTCAAATGATTCAAACTCTGAGGCAAAGTGGAGGTACAGCATTCAGTGTCACTTGGATATAAAATGTGGAGGGCTGTAAGTAGATGACTCCCGTCCAATCATCAAATTGCTTGACAAGAAATACACTATGGAGGTAGAGAGAAAGTCGTGTATAGACAAAGCCACATGATTCAGTAAATTACTTATTGGGTAACACTTTGGTAAATGGTTAAATGCTTTTGTGGTTTTTTTTGTTTTGTTTTTTTTGTTTGTTTGTTTTTGTTTTTGTTTTAAATATAGTTTATTGATTTTTTACAGAGAGGAGGGAGAAGGATATAGAGTTAGAAACATCGATAAGAAAGAAACATCGATCAGCTGCCTCCTGCACATCCCCTACTGGGTATGTGCCTGCAACCAAGGTATATATATATATGCCCTTGGCTGGAATCTAAGGTGACCAGATTTTAACATTGGTAAAGCGGGACACCATTGACCACTTGCCACCGAAAACCATTATCTTCCCTTCCCGTCCTCCCGCCATTCCCTAGCTTGTTGTGCATTCTTTCCAAAAATCGGGACTTTTTTAAAATGCCGCGGGACATGGGACAAATTGTTAAAAATCGGGACTGTCTCGCCAAAAGTGGGATGTATGGCAACCTTCCTGGAATCAAACCTGGGACCCTTGAGTTTGCAGGCCAATGCTCTATCCATTGAGCCAAACCGGTTGGGGCGGTAAAATGCTTTTGTAATGCACAGTGTCCATCAAAATAAATCACAAATGATTTAGTTGTATTTGAATGTAATGTGGTAGATATGGATCCTACTGTACTTTAGAACAAATGTTGAGTCAGCAATCTGAAAATATGTGTTGATTAATCTATCTTTCCCTATTGACTTGATAGTCCATATTTATCATATGTTACAAATGCTCTGGATTTTTAGGTAGCATTAAGGTATACATTTACATTTTTATTTAAAATATATCCATGGGTATGGTTTTTGTTATGTGGATGAAGCCATCATTACTGGGGGAGATGAAAAAAAGAGTAAAAAACTGAAATAGAAAAAGAGAGTTTTTTAAAAAGAATTAGGAGGAAGACACCGAGGAGCAAAGGCATGTCAGTCCCTAGTTCCAGTGATTTTTACTTCCCCTTTTAATTAAATTTATTGGGGTGACATTGGTTAATTATGATCATACAGGTATCAAGTGTGGATTTCTATGTTCCAATATCTGTACCCTGCACTGTGCCCACCATCCAAGTCAAACCTCCCTTCACCTTATATTGAGATACTGTATTTTCCGGCGCAGAAGACGACTTTTTAACCCAGGAAAATCTTCTCAAAAGTCGGGGGTTGTCAATGGAGCCAGACAGAGACCACAAGTGTCCCCGGTTGGCTCCTTTTTTTGCCACATATGGTCTCTATCCGGACTTTTTAACGCAGGAAAATCTTCTCAAAAGTTGGGGGTTGTCTTATAGGCCCAGTTGTCTTATACGCCCAGTTGTCTTATACAAAAATATGGTATTTGAGACACAGGTATATTTTTGTCTTTGAGTATCTTGAGATACCAGTGTCTAGATAATAAGTTCTCCTTTCTTGCCTATATTTCAGTTGGATTTTTTTCAGTATCATAAATACATACTACCGTGTATAAATCACAATGTGACATTCTAATTAAAGAACATGCATGCGTTGCCTGGACAAGTCCGACTTTTTCTAAGGCTCAATAAGTGAAGAATAAATTTTCTTTATGGGTTCATCCGTTTAAAAACTGTCACCTAAATGTCTTTTCTCAAATATGTGATTTTTATATAATTAAAATCATGTTTAACTGTTCAATGATTCGTTTCTTAAAAATTACGTCAAATAGAAAAATCGCTCTTGTGATATGAACCTTAACTGATACCATGTACAATGTACTTCAGATTACAGACAAGTTCTGAGGCAAGATAATTTTTTATTGGCAACTCTCTTGTTTGCCAGGAGAAAATGGACAACATTTCAAGTGTTCTGTTAAAGAAATCTATTAATTTATACAGTGATTTCCAAATGAACTCTATTTTCAGCATCTTCAATTACATTGGGAGTCAGTAATTATAACTTCAATTCTCTACCTTTTTAAACTTCCTACAACTACTTGTTATGCATAGTTAGTTATCAGGATGACTAGCTAGTACTGAACATTATTTATTTTTATATTTTTATTGATTTCAGAGAGAAAGAGGGAGGGAGAAAGAGGACCATTAATTATGAGAGAGATTCATTTACTGGCTGCCTTCTGCACACCCCCTAGTGGGGATCAAGCCTGCAACCGGGGCATGTACCTTTGATGAGAATCAAACCTGGGACACTTCATTCTGCAGACCAAAGCTCCAGCCACGGAGCCAAACTGGCTAGGGCAGTAATATTGAATATTTTTTAGAATCTAACCGCATGTTAATTATATTAAAACTAGGGGCCCGGTGCACAAAAATTTGTGCACTTGGGGGGTGGGGGTCCCTCAGCCTGGCCTGTGCCCTCTTGTAGCCTGGGACACCTTGGGGGAGATGTCCACCTGCTGGCATGCCTGGCCAGCCTGGGTGAGGGGCTGAGGGCCATTTTCAGGCTGCCCACAGCCCCTTCAGGGTTCGTGCACTGGGGGGTAGGAGGGCTGGTGAGTGCAGACCTGGACGTTTCCTACCGGAGGGCCCACGATCGCACACGCCTGGTGGGCCTCCACTGCTGAGGGGACACACCTGGCGCAGAGCTGGGTGGTGAGCCAGGAGCAGACCCTGGTACAGGATCCCTCAGTGGGGCCCTGCTGCTGAGCAAACACACCCAGGGTGGAGCCAGGCAGCAAATTGGCTTTGGATTCTCCGCACTGTGCAGCAGACGCTCCTGCACGCCCTGTGGAGGCCCCTGGGGGGCGGGTGAAGGTAGCAGACCCTGGACAGGTGCTCCCACATGCCCCCGAGGAGGCCCCCGGGGCAGAGCCAGGTAGCAGACCCAGGACAGGCATTTTTGGACACCCCATGGAGGCCCCTGGGGCGGAGCCAGGCAGCTGACCCAGAACAGGCGCTCCTGGATGCCCCGAGGAAGCCCCAGGCCGGACCCCCACCCCCACTTAGCTGACACAGCTGGCACAGCTATGCCGGCCAAGGAGGCTCCCAGTGCAGAGCCACCCTGCCAGCCTCCATCTTGGCTGGATTAATTTGCATACAGCCACTCTGATTGGCTGGTGGGCATGGCCATGAGCCTCTAGAGACTCAGCCAGCCTAGGCAGGCAGTTGCAACAGAAGCCTCTGGTTTGCTCTAGCTCCATGGCTGCCGGCCTCCATCTTGGCTGGGCCACTCTGGTTGGCTGGGAGGCGTGGCTTGGTTGATGGGCGTGGCTTAGGTGTCTCAGGTAATGGTCAATTTGCATATTACTCTTTTATTATATTAGCTAAGTAACCATTGCTGAAGTATTGTGGTTCACTGGGGGAAATTTCAGGTACATATTCTCATGATTAAGTATGTAATGTTAAGATGAAATAACAAAATTCTGTCATTGCTTTGAAAAATCAATTGGTAATTAATGACTAAATATTGGGAAACATTCCCTAAATATAGTGGGCCTATCTATAAAGTGTTGTAAGATTTTAATAAAGAAAAAATAAAATTATCACCCTAAAATAGCATGCATATATAATCTGATAATTGTTTCTGATATGAAGTATTAATAATTGACAATAACATTTTTCACTAAATCAGTTACAGCTGATAAAATATTAAAATATTAAAATGAGTCATTGTTTAGCAAAATATTTTTTAAAGTTTTTTTGTGTGTACCTTGTTTTATTTTATTTGTACTATCAAGGAGAAAATTATTAAAAAATACAGTTACTTATAATATCACATTTTTTATGGTAAAAGGTTTTTAAAAAATTAAAATAGTGAGGCCATGTACCTGGCTGTGAAATTCAGTGTCTTCACCTTGGACTTAGAGTTCAAGTCATGATTTGTAACAAGTAGGTTAAAATCTTGTGTTAACTGTAAGTGTACCAATTTTATGTGTTTTCTATGTTGAGATTCTGCGTGTTATTTCATTGTAGCACTCTTGTCTTCCTGTCACCTCCAGATCACCTACAAATATATTAAATTAAAAAACCACTCATCTATGTAGAAGTTCATGTGATTTGAGGAACAAAAGATGGCATGTGCCCTGATTGTCTTAAGTCTTGGCTTTAGCAGGAAGTAACATCTTAATAATCTGTTCTTAGAGATAGACAACAATTATGTGGAGGAATCCTTTGTAACCGAGTGACTGTTGCATTCACTTACCCATAATAGGTAGGTATATCTTTGGAAGGATCTATGTTAAAATAATGATTGTTTGGTTAAATAAAGACCTGTAAGAATGGCTATCATCAACAAATCAACAAACGACAAGTGCTGGAGAGGATGCGGAGAAAAAGAAACACTCGTGCACTGCTGGTGGGAATGCAGACTGGTGCAGCCAGTATGGCGTCTCCTCAAAAAATTAAAAATGGATCTCCCTTTTGACCCTGTGATCCCACTTCTGGGAATATATCCTAAGAAACCAGAAACGCCAATCAGAAAGGACATATGCATTCCTATGTTCATAGCAGCACAATTTACCATAGCAAAAATTTGGAAACAGCCTAAGTGCCCATTAGCAGATGAATGGATTAGAAAACTGTGGTATATCTACACAATGAAATACTATGCTGCTGTAAAAAGGAAGGAGCTCTTAGCATTTGCAGCAGCATGGATGGAACTGGAGAGCATTATGCTAAGTGAAATAAGCCAGTCAATGAAAGAAAAATACCACATGTATTTTTCTCTCACTCATTTATGGATAATAATAACCATTATAAACTGGTGAACAAAAATAGATACAGAGGCAGAGCAGCATCAAACAGACTGTCAAATTACAGCAACAAGGACAGGGACGTTGGGGGGGGGGGTAACAGATCAGCCAAGGGACTTTGGTGCATGCATTTAAGCATAACCAATGGACACAAAACACTGGGGGGGGGTAGGGGAGGCTGGGGGAAGGGCAGGGGAAAAAAGAGATATATGTACTAATCTTTGTAAAACTTTATGTAATAAAAAAAATAATGATAAAAAAGATGATAATTTTAAGAGCATCACTGATGTACATACATTTAAGTAGGGCTTATATTCTGTTAGATTTCATTTAGTCTATTTTTTAGAATCTTATGATGATATCACATTGCAGGTGAGTTCCTTTAGTAAAGACATTTAGATATAGAATCTGAGAATCGTCTAAATGAAGTATGTTCAACTTGTTTGGATTGCATCTCCACTAATCAAATAATTAATGGTTTTTGTTGGAATTTCAGGGAGCTGCATATATAATGTGTGTGTGTATGTGTGTGTGTGTGTATGTCAATTACCAAGAGATTTATTTCCCATTCCATTATTAATTCATCCTCCTCTAAAATATTCATGGAATGCTGTGTAGTTTTTGGCCTCCTTTCCTGTCCTTCTTCCTTCTCTGCCTGGAAATGACTGTTCTTACCCATCCCCTTTATATTTATACTCTCCATTTTTCCATTAAGATTCAGTTTGAATGGAAACTTCTCTAATTTTTTTCATGACAATTACTCTCTTTTCTTTTCTTTTTTTAATATATTTTATTGATTTTTTTACAGAGATAAAGGGAGAGGGATAGAGGTAGAACATCGATGAGAGAGAAACATTGATCAGCTGCCTCCTGCACACCCCCTTCTGGGGATGTGCCCGCAACCAAGGTACATGCCCTTGACCGGAATCGAACCCGGGACCCTTCAGTCCGCAGGCCGATGCTCTGTCCACCAAGCCAAACCAGTTAGGGCACTCTCTTTTCTTTATTACTTCCTTAGGAGTTCTTTTTTCATAGCTTTGTTATTTCCATCATTGACTTCTCATGTTTTATATTATTATGTACCTATACTCCTCCGTCTCTCATTAGACTACCAGTGCCTTGAGAACAGAGAATGTTATTTCTCTCTGTTTTCCTATAAGAAGCAAGATGATCAGCCCCTGGCAAGTCCTTAATAAACATCTGTAAAATGAAAAGTGAATGAGTGGATACAAGAATTGAATAAATAAAATTAAAAGAAAGAGAACAGAAGGAAGTCTTATGTGATGAACTGTTATGCACCTGGCCAGTGTGACTGACCCCCTCATGAGCTAGTCTTTAAGTTAACTTTATAACTTGTAAATGTATAGGAGAGGGGGAAAGACTCAGGTAGACTGACAATGGTTCTGAAAATGGAAATAAAATAGAAAGTATTTTAGAAAAGCATGAAAAGACAATAATAACAGGACTTAAAATAATCAAATGTGGTTGTAGCATATGGAGGTAAAATTATGAAGCCTAATATACAATTTTAAGGGCCTCTTTTTCCTTTTCTGTTCACTGCTAACATGTTTAGGAATAAGAAAGAGTAAGTATCACAAATATAAGTGTTACTCTTAGTACAGCAAGCTTTGGGCATACTAGATACATGAATAATGAATGTTGAGACACAATGAAGAGGAAGGTGGAGTACATGAAAAACACCAATTAAATAGAATTTTTATAAAGAGAGTTTTGAAAGTGATTAATAATTACTTTTAAATAAATGACTACTTCAACTTTTATCAGTTCTTTTAGAGATTAGCAAGGATTTGGTTCAGGAATTACTTGGTCTTAAAAAGGAACTGTAGGTCGTGATCAGAAATAATATATTATACACACATACTCTCACACTTTCATTTACACACACATTTCTATATGCATGTCTATGATATAGATTTCTATATACCATACACACAAGCAACTTCACACAGATAATATTTTTATACCATTTTGTAACATTGACTATGATATATATGAATTTCTGTTAGTCAATGTTAAACTATAACATTTGCCATTTTATCAAGACAACTTGTTAAATCTGCCACATTTCTCTAGGATTTATATGCATCCTCATCATCAAACATTTTTATTCAATGACCAAATTAATTCAATACACCTCAGGAACAACTTATGATTTCTACGTGGTTTTAAAATCATCTTTTACTACATAGCAGAAAACTTTCTCAGTTTTCTAAGATAGTGAAAAAAGAAATCATGCTGTATAGAAAAACCGGTGAGAACATCCTAAAGGTAGGGATCTTAAATGCCATGTGCCCTTTCTCAGCCTCGTTCATTCTGAAATGGCCTATCAGAGAAGCTGAGAGAGAATCCTTGAACTACTGCTCCTCTGGCATATGCAATACACTCTCAGTAGCAGGCCATGCATTCATTTAAGGCCAAATGTTGCACAACAAAACTATGTCTAAGGTTCTTCTCTTGATGATTTTTTCCCCACTTTGCCTACAGAGTAATTTTTTAAAAATAAGTCTTTTTAGCAGATATTTAAAAATAAACTTTTAATCATCTTCCTCTTTAGAAATCATACAAACAGTGATGGAACTATGAGACAAGCCTACTTTAAATATTGACTTAATTTAAATACTTAAGAGTATCAATATAATATGGTTTTATCTATGATGTGTTTCTGAGTATTTTCTACATTATCTATATTAGTATAGGTACTCACTTCCAATTTCTTATACTTCTATATCTTTATGTTATGTTTTGACCCTATTTATGTAATGAAAAAAGAAATCAGTGACCAGCCTCCTTAGTTGATGGCTCAAGGGCAGCCCAGACTCATTCATGATGCATATTACCATCCCTGACACATAGTAGAGATTCATAAAAATTAATTAATAATTATATTATACTTTTTAATACTGTATCCTAATAAAAATCAAAATATGAGTTTTCTATTGCAATTATCTATTTTGAGCTGAAATATTATGCAAATATTATGTGAAGAAATGTGTATGTGTATGTAAATATATATATATATAATTCATTATCTCTTGTAAATTATCCTATATAATAAAAGTGTAATATGCAAATCAACCAAATGGCAGCACAACCAGACAGTGAGGGGTGAGGCCAGCTAAGGCACGTGCCAGTGGGCAGAGGGAGGGAATGGCAATGGGGGGGGGCGGTGACCAGTGGCAGTGGAGGGGCAAGTGGCTCCATCCCCTGATCAGCACATCTGGTTGCCTCCCACAGAGGGAGGATAGACTGCTCCCCATCTAGGGAGGATGTCCCCTGAGGACTCCCGGACTGGGAGAGGGCACAGGCCAAGCTGAGGAACCTCCCCTTCCCCCCAGTGCACCAATTTTCGTGCACCGGACCTCTAGTACTATTATAAAAAGCAAGTCATATAGTGCTTCTGAACCATTAAACATTTTAAATGCCAATGTGTTGTTAATATATTATAAATAGAGATAATAAATAGATATATACATAAAACATATCTATTAACCCCCAAAAAGCCTCATAAGGCAAAAATAAAATAAACAAACAAAAAAATACAACACTATAGCAACTAAACCAGGAAGTTTAAATGAACCTGGTAAAATTCTACATCTTACATGCAAATGAAGAGCTCTGGTGGGTCTATCCATGCAGCTATTTCTGGACAAGTTATTTTTAATCTTAATATGTTCCTCTATCATATGCAACTATATGCAAACCATGTTATAATGACCTCATTCCTGGTGAAATTTGTCACATAGAAAGGTATTAACGATCAATCTCCCTCATCCATTTCATAAGGGTTGTATGAATAGTAATTTCAGAGAGGAACTGAGAATACTGGATAATCAAGAATGGTTCAGAGGTTATTATATTAAAACAAACAGACAAAATAAACACCCTCTTTTATTTATCTACATAATCCCTCTTTGGTTTAATAGGATTTCCACTAGCTCTAAATATATGAGCCTCTCTGAATTTTTAGAGGCTTAAGGCTTTCTTCCAAGCAAGCAAAGTGGATTAAAGTCAACCTGTGTGTTTTACAATTTGCATTTAACTGACCTATACTGTGAGTTTTCCTAAAGCCCTCAAGTGTTTTCTTCCCCAGTCACTGTCATCTCTCCAGGATAAGATCAGGAAATTCTATTTCCTTTGATATATTTAAACTTGCAAATACATTATATGAACAACTTCCTTGCCAGGTATCTGTTCTCCACCCTATTCATATACACTAAAGCATATCTCTGCTTTCAAACATTTCATCCATTGCTCTTTATTTTTTGGTGGTGAATATTCTCATTTAAGGAGAAAAAACAGGTTCTCTGAGAAAATTCTAAAGGGAAAGACATATACATTAATAAATGTCAATGAGATTCTAAAACAGGCCAAAGCCATGATGAATTTTTCCTATCTTTTTGAATATTTTCTCTAAATTTCCAGTAGCCAAAGTTGACAAATGTTGACAAAATGAAACAGCCTTTCTTTCATACCCCCCACACTGCTGACTCTCTTAGAACATCCACAAAAGTGCTGATTTATAGCACTTTTTTGAAACAGAAATATAATGTCTATTTCTTAGATTTGTGAAAGCAAAACAAAATATCATGAATGAAATATATTGTGTAACTACTAACATTTGTATCACTTATGTAAATACCTAGAATATATATGTGGGTACATAAATGTAAAATAAAGAACTATGCAACATAATTTCAGTGTTTTGGGAGGCTATAGCCTGACATGAACTAAGTTGCATAATTAAATATGGATGATAAAGAGATCAAACATCAGTAGGAAGAAAAAAAAGAAAAAATAGAAAGATTAATTTATTAATTTATTAACAATAATGAAGGGAGAGCTGTAGGGCACATTCATAAGGCACTGTTTGTCTAAACAAGGAAGACAAGGTATAAAACCTAAAGATTTCAAAATGAGTACACTAGAATGATGCTCTATGCATTGGCTGACTTTCAGAAGCATGAGGTTGGAACTAATGGGATGGCTCTCAGAAGCCTGCCTACTGATGCCGACTTGTCATGGATCATTTAGCACTACCTTCCAGGCAGTGCTGGAGGTTAGCTGATACCAGAGCTGAAAACATCAGTGCTTTCCTGGTGGGGTGGAGGATTTTTATCCTCAGTCTACCTCTCCTGTCCTCTGAAGCCAAAGAAGAAGGAGATGAGCAGGCTGTGTGCAGAAGCTCAGCAGTTTGGCGGATTCTACCAGAAGATAAAGGTTTCTTTTGAGAAGATCTGATTTCCAGTTGAAGGGCTGATCAGCCTGATGGTGTGCTGACTTTTTCTTTGAATAATTTATTCAACCATATAGGGGTAATTGCTTCACAAAAGTATCACTTCTCAAATGAACCTGAGACATGCAAGAATAACAATTATGAGACTTTTAAGACTCGGTGGAAAAAAAAATGCCAATGACTCCCTAACTGTATATTTTCTTTGTATTACATACATTTACTTTTTAGATAAACTTTTGCCAGGCTGCCTTCTGATAGCACAGAGAGAGAGTTCCCCTATTAGCTGTGCTATTCATTCAGGTTCCTGAGGTCTAGAGGTGGTGCAGACTTCCCGCTGGTCTGGTCGCCAAAAGAAAACCAGAGGCTATTCTTTCCTCTGCAATTACTGAAGTGAGGGCATTAAATGGGTGGGCTATACCCCCAGGAAATATGCTTTTCTATTTATATTGTCAGGCAAAGTGAATAAAACATTAACACCTTGTTTACTCCTATGCATAGAATGACCACCCTCAGGAACCTGCTCTAGAATGTTTAGTTATGTCACCAGAAAAGGGTTTTTCCCATCTCTTCAAGAAGACAGCACTTGAGAAAGCTGGAAAGTCACATACTTAAAACTGTCTAACTGTTCATCCCACAAAAAGTAAGCTGTGCTCATAAATTAGCATAAAAAGGCTCAATCCCCAAGTAAGAAACTGAAATGCACAGAAGACATAACCAATTTCAGTGGAGATCCACATACACTGGCTCTGGGAGTTGTTTTGAAAAGCAGTCACTGTACACTCCAAGAATATTTATTCACTGCATTTCATTGTAAAGATAGTGGGGCTTTTTTATGTTCAAAACAGTATCATTTTAGGTAAGATGGTCTGACATCCCTTTTATTTTCCTCATATTTTTCTCTGCTTGACCACTTTGAACAGGTACAACCTGCCATTTTTGTTTGTTCATTTTTAAAAATATATTTTATCGATTTTTTACAGAGAGGAAGGGAGAAGGATAAAGAGTTAGAAACATCGATGAGAGAGAAACATCGATCAGCTGCCTCCCGCACACCTCCTACTGGGGATGTGCCCACAACCAAGGTACATGCCCTTGACCGGAATCAAACATGGGACCCTTCAGTCCAGAGGCTGATGCTCTATCTACTAAGCCAAACCAGTTAGGGCTTGTTTGTTTATATTTACTGTCACCTATTACTCTAAATTTATATCTTTAAATACCTGAATTAATATTTCAGGCAAATTTTATTCAATCAATCATCATAAATTTAAACTTCCTAAGAAAATATAAACAAATGCACTTTTCTCTCAAATATATATGCTTTTTTTTCCCCCAGCCAGCCCAAATGGCAATAAGATATGAACTCAAGTATTATTTTGGAAGTTTCCGTCATAGTGAAAGCTCACATCATCAAAGCTACCAACAGTCCCTATATTTTGGACTCATAATAAGCCATAAAAATTGACATCTAAAATAAATAACCTCAGTGTTTACATTGAGAGATAATTGTAACAATAATTTTAGCCACAATAAATGTAATTTCTAGTATATTAATTATTGGGTATGTCCATTCCATATATGTTTGCCAAACTTGGTTTTCCATGTTAGTTCATTCCGTTTAATGGGAACTGCCCACCGTAGATCTTAATTGCTGAAGTCAGTCTTTACTGCCAAACAAGGCAAACTTATGTTCTGTCAGAAATCGCCTGACTTCATTTATTGATCGAAATAGGCATCGTATGCATCCATCTCACTTTGAAACATGAGGCAAAAATGACGGGAAAGACACATAAGTGAAACAACAATCGATCCTATTTTTAAAAGAAACCATCTTGTGTTTCCTGGTCTGTGTAATTTCAGATCAGCAGAGATACTACATTCTGGGACCCTGCCCCACAGTCGTTTTGGGGGGTGGCAATGGAAGTGTATCTATTTTGTGAAGTGGAGGAGAGGCTATTAACTAAAAGAAAGGTGAAAAGGAAAGGGCAGGTCCCAGACTCCACTCTTAGACAAATCACTTTCAAGAAAGAGTAAACGAGACAATTGAAGATCCGGAAAATTATTCTTTTCAAACTCCCATCCCCTTTTACATCCTAAATGTATGCATTACCGGTTTTAAAGACACTGCACTAGATCACTGTGATAATGACTGTGTGGTAAGATTATGCATCAATTTATCTAGACCATCGTGCCAATATAGGAATTCAAGTATTATTCTGGAAGTTTCTGTCAGCATAGACCAGATAAGATTGACAGTTAAATCAACAGTGGTCACAGCAGGAAAGACCACCCTCCATAGTGAGTGGGACTAATGCAATACCTTGAGGCATGGATAAAACACAGGACTGACCTTCCCTAAGCCCAGGGAATTGCCCCAGCTGCTCCCTTTGGGACTGAGCTGTGGCTTCAGTTCTCCTGGACCTCCAGCAGAGGGCCCATTTTACAGATTTTGAATTTGCCAGCCTCTGTAATCACATGGGCCAATTTCTTAAAAAAATCTCTCCCTCCCTTCCCCTCCCCGCCCCCCTCCCACACACCACTGTGCTGATGCATTGATTCCTTTTCTCTGAGTAACTCTGCCTAACACAATAATTTTCCCTTTCAGATTCATTGTCCACAAGAATTAGGTTATAGTTTTGAATGTACACTAAACTGTATTGCTTCCCTGTTTAATTCCTATATCATTCTAATAATCTCCTACACTCATCCTTGTTAGATCCTTCCTAACTACAATAGCTCAGGGCTCTGCCATTTTCTGTTTAAATTTTCAGTCTCTAACCTATGCTATCATGTCTCTGATGTAATCAGCCTTCCCTTCCCTAGATCATAAACTGCTCACAATCACTAGAAAAATGTGTTTACCTTAATACAACTAATCTTTCAAGTTAAAATGCATTCCTCCCAATTTCAATTATTTTACTAAAATATATTCTCTAGAAACTCCCTCCATTTTCCCTCTAAGTATTATCAATTGAAATATAGCATGGTCATGAAATAGTAAAGTTCATTTTTTAAAAAAGGTGGTAAAAGAGGTGTAGTACTAGTTCAGATAGTGTGCATTGTGTGTGTGTATGTGTGCGTGTGTGTGTGTCGATATTTGCATAATATAGCTTTTTCCACCAGGTACAAAGTGGCAAAGGGCTGTCTTAGAAATTCTATATTAATTTTTCTAAGGAGTTTGAAAAATATTTTATCTTTTTATTAATGAACATAATGTTTATTTTGTTTTGCCACAACCACTGTTTATCACAGATGCTATTAGAGTTCAGGAAGTTAAAACTGTGTTTCTTTCTTAAACTCATTTATATGCTGCGGAGAGGAAAGCATTGCAGGGCCACAGTCAAAATGAATACTTCTCATCTCCTTCCTGTTTTGTTTTTCCACCCTAAGAATGCACTAGCACACTACGCCAGCTCAGATGAAATATGGACTAAAGAATAGCTCCATCTGTTGACTCTGTAGCTGGCTAGAAGACCAGAAAACCTTTTCACACCTTTAAAGATGAGTACTTTCAATTATTTATTATCCACGGATCGAGCTTTAAAATGACTATGTTTTTCCTCCAGCTTATAGTAATAGGCATATACAATGCAAAGAAAAGCATTCTCCATGATATTTTTAAGAAGCTGAACTATTTTTCTTCACTAATTATAAGCCTGTGAGATACTTGTGCTCTACTGTAAGAAAGATAACAAATCCATTGTTATTTAGTTAACAGGTACATTGATACTTTTTATTTGAAATATTTCTACTTTCTATTTCTTCAATTTCCATATCAAAAGCTAAATATTTTTTATGGCCTTACTCTGTATTTCTTTCACTCGTATATATTTTTTTCAAGCTAAAAGCATCATTTTCTCCTTGATGACTGCAGCTACTAGTAAACATCTAAGGTAATTCTCATTTAACCCTCAAATAAAAATTTTTCACTTTTTGCTTATGTAAGTTATTTAGGAAACGGATATCATCTAATTATGCTGACAATCATTAAATATTAACTGGTGCCATAATGTACTATTTTGACACCTAAAAGCACCCTAGACATAGTGTAGATAAGTTGGGGAGAAGTCTGTAAGTTTTCTAGCTGAATTAAGGATAATACTGTGAATGAACCCTGATAAAGAAGATACATATTAAGAATTCCCTCAGGCATGAAATTGCTGCCAACCACCACTGGTCAACAACCCAGAAACAAGCCTCCCAGTGAAGAAGGTGAGGATCTAATACCAGGGCTCTATTCTCTGTCCTATTAGAGAAAAACAGTCTAGACAATACGGAAAAGTAAATAATGTGCTGCGAGTTTCTTTTTAAATAAGCTACTACATGCCAGACACAATACCTCATTTACACATCTTACCAAACTTGCCAAGCAAGTCAAAACAAAGCAGAACAAGACAAGACAAAGCTTCAGGAACCTAGTAAGTTGCTCAACATCATAATTTTGTCCCATTCACTTAAAGCAACTCAATTCAATAATTAAGTCAAATTGTTATTTAATGTCTCTGTGGTCTTGTGGAACATAAGCTCCATGGACACTTTATACTCCCCAGGATATAGCCCTGTGTTTTCTCTTGCTAAGTACTTGCTGTATAAGTGAATGGCTGTTATAGCAGGGTGGATACAGATGGAGAAAAAGGAAATAAGAGAGCGTGATTCAGAACTTTAGCAGGATTTAATGGGATGGGAAGTCTCATAATACTTTTGCAAATGCAGGAATTTTAAAGTTTCTTCTATTTTAACTTGTTCCATGTTAGCTTATTTCATTCTTATATAAGGTCTTTATGGCGCTGTGCCAAATTATTACAAACTTGGTGGCTTAAAACATTAAAAAAATTATTCTCTCATAGTCTGGAGGGTAGCAGTCTTCAATCAAGGTAATTCTGTCCCTTGCCTCCAGGAGCTTCTGGTGGCTGCATTTTTGCAATCTTTGCCTCTGTCTTCACATAACCTTCACTTTATATGAGTCCAAGTGATGCTAATCATTGCTGGAGGATATTTTTTCCAATGATTTTTAAAATTTTTCTATTGTAGCAAGCATTACATATTGTCTGTGTCCATGGGTTATGCACACATGCATACAAGTTTTTTGGTTGATTTCTTTCCACTCACCCACCCCCTCCCACCTGCCCTCTGAGATTCCACAGTCTGTTCCATGCCTCTATGCCTCTGGATCTGTTTTGTTCAACAGTTTATTTTGTTCATTAGATACTACATATGAGTGAGATCATGTGATATTTGATTTTGAGAGAGAGTGGAAGGGGAGAACAGGGGCGGGAGAGAGGAGGGAGAGAAGCAAGAAGGTGAGGGGGGGCGGGGAGAGAAAGAGAGAGAGAGAGAGAGAGAGAGAGAGAGAGAGAGAGAGAGAGAGAGAGAGATCCATTGGTTGCCTCCTACAGGCACCCTGACCAGGGCCAGGGAACGAACCTGCAACCCAGGTACATGGCCTTTACCAGGAACTGAACCCAAGACAGGTTACGGGCTGATACTCTATCCACTGAGTGACACCTGCCAGTACTCTGCTCTTCCGCTTTTCTCTGATAAGGACACTTGTGTAGATTTGAGGGCTATGTGAATAATCCCCACAAATCAAGATCCTGAACTTGAACACATTGCGAAGACTTTTATCCTTGTAAGGAACATTTACAGGTTCCAGGGACAGGATCCGAATCTCTGGGTGGCCGTTTTCAGCCTTCTACTCCGCCCTTGTAGAACTCATCATTATGAAGAAGCATAAACTGAAGTTGCTAAATATGTCTGCTTTTGGGCCATGTGGCAAATCAATCTCTGTGAGCAAATTCATTTCCGTTTCAAAGAGGTAAGAGAGAGTTGGAAAAGTGTGGGTATTTTAATTACATTAAATGCAGTATGAAATTTCACATTATCTTTTATTCTGTTAATTGGAAAATAGTTAAAATGTTGTGCACACATGAGTAATTATTCCTCATGACTTCCCTTCAATTCACACCTTCTTGAACTATCTCATCTCTATGTCTCACTTGTGAAATGATTTTCTTTTCTGACTCTATTTTTATTAACCTTCCACTGAGGAGAAGAACATAGAAAGGAAATTGACTAAGGCAAATTTTGACCTATTTATTGGCTGAATAAATCAAAATAGAAGGAGACATTAGAAACCCCCAAAGTGTGTTCTATCTTAAAAATAGAATAAATTATAAAATTGTTCTTTATGAGACAAAACAGATAAAGAATTGAGAAACAAGGAACTGCACTGGTTTACAAAAAGAGACAGAATACTAATGGCAACAATATCACTGACGTTTTCATAAAATTAACTGATTTTGTAATAACATGCTAATGTGCATTATTGGTAAATTGCGGTTCAGGCAATTTCCACCTGGGCAGCTTCCGCCTGGGTCTCCTGGAAAATCTGTTCTTGAGAAGCAGCTGTCACGAAAGGAGTCCAGGTCCCTGAGGTCCAAGCAAGGCCTGTGGCAGAGCCACATTCAACAGAGAGATGTCTGACTCAGCATGAAGTGTTCAGCCACCAGCCCAGCCATGATAAGAACACCTGCAGCTGACCTCAGCCCCACCCACTATTTTACTGTGGCCTCAGCAGGGACCTGAGGTGACAGCCCTCCAGCGGAGCCCAGTTAATCTCCAGAACCATCAGATACTGTAATATATTGTTGCTTCAAGTACTAAATTTTTGGGGTGGCTTGTTTTTTAGCAATAGGTAATTAGAAAACACTCCCCTTTCCCAGGTTCAAATGTGACCAGAAACTCTAAGTAAACTGCCCAGCGTCATATAAACAAGCATGTAGTAATTGTGGGGTTCAAGCCCAGCCTTTTCATTCTAGCATCTTCATGCCCCACATCCACTCTGCTTCTTGGAAAAATAAAAAGAAAGAAAAAGAAGACCTCCTCCTTCCAAGGGTAGATCTAAAGCTTGTGATTGTTTATTGTTTTCTTTCTTGATTTTGAAGTAGAAGATGTTAGTGTCTGATCAACAGTCCCTCTTCTGCCAATGGTCCATCAGTCTGGAGTTGGTTAAAATACAGAAGACAACAGTGTGTGACATACTTCTGTAAAGTGTGAATGAGAAATGTGTTTAAATTTAAAATGATTCTTTTGATATACCTCACAGCCATAAGATTTTTCTGGAAAAATAGATATAACAAATGAAGGTATTGAATATTACATATTTCTATAACAAGGTATCAATTATCTTTCTTCAATAAGCATAAAGAATTTCAATTGGAAGGGGTTTGCTGTTCTAATAAGTATCGCTAGCTGACTAGAGTGACAACATACATGGAATGACAAACTACATGGGCTTGCCAAAGTCATGAAATAATCCAGAGGGCAACCCAACATCTAGATCAGGTCCTTCTTGTTTATCTGTCACTTTCCATGCAGTTGTGGTGGAACTATCCCTTTTCCCATCCTTCATTCGGCAAATTCCTTTTAAAAATGAATCAGTGTCTTCTCATTCACCCCATGACTGGTTATGGATTCCTTACTATGCTTCCATCACTGGCAGGGGGGGAGGGAAGGTGAGGCATGATCTCTGCATTTATTGAGTGCTAAGTATAGGCCCATATTTATGCCTCAATCCACATGGAGCTCCTGGGATAGAAGGAGATCATTAACCTACTATAGCCACAATGTTGACTTCAATTCTTATAATCATTTACATATATAATCTCTGTATCCCTTAGCATGTCTTCATGTATTACATGTGCATCTTCTGTTTCTATGATTAGATTACAAGTCCACTGGCGACAAAAATAATCTCAGACATTTGTAAATCCCCAGTATATATTAACAGAATGTCCTGCATATGGTTGATGAAAAAAATTGGCTGATAGTAAAAAAAGAATTACAATGAAATGTTTACATGCCTATCTCCTTCACTAGCTTAGGTAAGAACTGCATTGAATTAATTAGGTGCCCTCAAAGTCCTTTCTCAGGACTTAGTAGCTTATAAATAATACGTTTAGTGAATATCAGTATGTGCCTCATCTGAAACACAAATACATCCATTTTTATGAACTATTGTCAGATATGTATATAAAACTTATAATCACACAGTTTGATTGTTATATTCCTTTCTATTTTTCAATTGTATTTGGTTTACCATTCTTTCTTGTTCATTTTGAAATTACTTGAGAAAGGACCAAAATCTTTAAATTCATTTGTAAGTCTTCATAGCACTTAAGTACTAGTCTGCAGTGATAACTACTCAATATGTGCAGCTGATCAGTTGATTGACTGTCCATCTCTATAAATTTCAGTCAAAGCACATACAATTCACAAGTTAATGAACACCAACCAAGAAACATGTGGTGTTCCTCAGAATAATTTTAAGTCTATGGGTTTTTAATATTTTTATGATGTTAGCTATCCATTTCATAACCTTAAGTTTTTATGCTTACCTGAATCCTTACAAGAAAATGGAAGATTTTTAAACATCAAAAATAGCCCTGGTTGGTGTGGCTCAGTTGGTTTGAGCTTCTTATCAATAGGTTATGGGTTTGATTCCCAGATGGAGTACATATCTAGGTGACAGGTTTGATCCCTGGTGGATTCCCAGTTGGGGCATGTAAGGAAGACAACTGATTGATGTTTCTCTCTTTCTCACTTCCTTACCTTCTCTCTAAAATCAATAAGCATGTCCTCAGGTGAGGATTAAAAGAAAAAAATTAAAAATATATTTCTGAGAAATACATCATTTAACTATGTTTAAGCAATGAGATATATTAAGCATTATCCTACCAAGTTTTTAAACAATATATCTCAGAAAAATAAATGGAGAACTTAAATAATTGAGAATATACACTATTATTTTCACTAATGTCAGCCTGGCTTGTAGCTGAGCAGAGCTCCCCCTGTGGGAGCGCATTGACCATTAGGTGGCAGCTCCTGCATTGAGCATCTGCCCCCTGGTGGTCAGTGTGTGTCATAGTGACCAGCCATTCCCAGTGGTTCTGCTGTTAGGGTCAATTTGCATATTACCCTTTTATTATATAGGATCACTTCTAATTGCTCCTTCATCCACTACCAACATGACATTTCTTAACTAAAGCTATTCTTTCCCCCACTGCCTACCACTGATAGGTGTCCCTATACTGCTTTATTTGATTTCTCATTCAACATAAACACCTGACTTTGTGAAACATGGGCCACTGTATATATTTCTATTATTCTATTTATAGAAACTATTTAGATTTTAGACCAGAATATTCCAACATACAAGGATGTCTATTTTCTGGAGATCAAAACACATACAAAATCAAGCATCTAATCTAGTAAAAGAGTAATATTGAAATTGACCATTTCTCTGGGATGCCTAAGCCACTCCCACCAGCCAATCATAGTGGCTATATGCAAATTAACCCAGCCAAGATGGAGGCCGGCAGCCACGGAGCTAGAGTAAATAGGGGCCTTCAGTTGCACCAGGAGAAAACTGTCTGCCTAGGCCAACTGGGCCTCTCTCTGCTCACGGCAACATAGTTGCAATTATAGAAGCCACAGAGTTGAACCAAACAGGAGGCTTCTGTTGCCCCAGCGATGGAAGAAACTGTTTGCCTAGGCCGCCTGGGCCTCTACTAAGGCAACATTTTTTCAATTATAGAAGCCACGGAGCTGAAGCCAACAGGAGGCTTCATTACCTGCCTAGGCCTGGGCTTAAAGCAACAGTGTATCAATTATAGAAGATAAGTAACCCCAGAAACCTGATTCCAGCCAGCCTTGCTGAGACATTGGGTCAATGGGAGCTGTGGACAGCCTGAAAATGGCCCTCAGCCCCTCACCCAGGCTGGCCACATCCCAATGCGGTGAGGGTCCACACTGGAGGGCTTTACCAGCCTGCAAACAGCCATAAGCCCTTCACCCAGGCTGGTCAGGCATGCCAGCAGGGGGACATGCCAGCAGGTGGACATCCCAGACTGCGAGAGGGCACAGGCCGGGCTGAGGGACCTCCTGAGTGCACAAACTTTTGTGCACTGGGCCCCTAGTTCAACTATAAAATCAAACAGAAAAAATCCATGCTGTTAATGACATAAGATTCCAGTACACTTGAATTATTTTCATATATATAATGATTTTAGGAACCCTTATATAACTTGAGCAGCAATAAAAGTATCTTTACTTAAAAATTCTGGGTAAGTTTATAATTATTATAATAATGTATACTCATTTGCTTAATTGTTTAATGCATCAAGCAATACCACATGTTTGTTTGTTTTTTAATTTAGAAGTAAGTTTACAGAATTATCTAATAAATCTATATTTTGGAGGAAGAGATTCACTATGACTTTTTGGAAAGCTAAGGCAAGTTTATAGGCTACAAAGAAATAGTCATTTCTTTGATTCAATTAGTTTATCAACTGATCATTGAGAAAATGATTTATTGTTTAGTACTTATCACCTGATGTGTTAATCCAAGTAGATATATAGAAACAGCAACTAGATTACAATTATTATTTATAATTTATTCATATTTAGGTACTTTGCTATTTATGTGTTGCTACTGTTAGGTTACAGATTAAACAATTTGAGTAGATTTTTATGTTTTAACTGGAATAATTCAAAGCTCTTAACTGAAGGTTAATGAGTTTTGGGGACACTAAAACAAGTAGTCAAAGAAAACTCATATCATTCAATAACTAGCAATTAATTCAGCTAAGGATTTTGTTATAGAACATATAATCAAACCACAGATTTATCTGTATATTCTCAATTAATTATTCAAGCTCTCCATAACTTATATCTCTATCACATTCATTCCTATATATATATGGAACAAGTATGACCACTCAGGAAAAGCTATGGAAGAAAGTAGAAAGAAGAATCAATGATTATTTTTAAGCACTGCACCATGGTTACTTATATGTGTCAACATGACTGACCATGGAGTGCCCAGACATTCGGTCAAACATTACTCTGAGTGTGTCTCTGAGAAAGTGTTAGATGAGATAATTACTTGAATCAGTAGATTGAGTAGTGCCTTCCCTAATGTGAGCTGGCCTCACCCAATCAGTTGAAGGCCTGCATAGAACATTAAAGCCGAGAAAGAGAGAATTTCTTCTGCCTGACTGGCTTGAGCTGAGACACTGATTATTTTTCCTGCCTTCAGACTCAGACGGAAACATCTGCTCCTCCTGGGTCTCAAACCTACTACTATGAGGCTTTCAGGTTCTCAGGCCTGAGGACAGGGGCTGGCCTGCCTGTCGACCTTGCTGACTGCAGCTCTTGGGGCTCCTCAGTCTCCATGACTGTGTGAGCCAATTCTTTCTAATACTTCTCTTTCCATAGACTTATGTCGTATGTTTGTTTTTCTGGAGACCCCATTAATATATTTCATATTTTAATGTAGATAGAATTCAATAAAATATACCTATATGAGTTAAATGTAAGTAAACAAAAAAATTTAAAACATCAACTGACTTGAACTCACTTTTTGTATTTATTCTTTGTTTCATCACATATTCATTATTAATTAATCATGAAGCCCATACGATGTGCTAGTTACTGTCTAAACTAGAACAGGAGGTAATAATATAGGAGAGAACAAAACATATAAAGATTCCTGCTTTCTTGCAGCTTGCAAGTTAAAGAACCAGTAAAAAACGTAACATATAAGTAAATGATTAGTATATTGGAAAGGATAAATCTTACGGAGAGAGAGAGAATTATAGGAAAGTTGACCCTGGAGCAAATCCTGAAGGAAGTGAGGAAGAGTTATTTACACAAAGAGCCTGAGGGGCAGGGGCGGGAGGGGGCTAATTATCAGACAGAAGAGCACTCAGGTGGTGAGGGGAAACATGCCTGAAATCCTGGAGGAAGAACAAGGAGGCCAATGCAGCTGGGGCTGATGATCCAAGTGGGAGGTGGAATACCAGACCAGTGACAGGGTGATGGCATTCCCAAGGGCCTGTTGACAAATGGTTAAACATTGGCACAGAGTGAAATGGGAAGTTCTTTGCAAGGTTTAAGGCACAAGAATGATATCTCTGGCTGATGTCTTGAGGATAGAGCAGAAGAAGGGAAGGGCAGAACAGTTAGCACAGTTAAAGGCATCGACAGCATTTGAGGCAACAGATGATGGAAGCTCACAGGGTGACTGTCGCTGGGGTGGAGGGTGGAGGGTGGAGAGCAGTGGTTGGGTTCTGAGAATTACAAAAGGACGGGCAAGGAGGGAGAATGTGGGCTAAGAGTGGTCAAGGGGACTCTGCCAAATCATTGGTTTGAATGACTGAAATATGGCTCCCCATTCATTAACTTGGTAAAATTGTGAGTAGTTTGGGGAAGAAAATGGAAGTTCAGTCAATAATTTTTCTGTTTCCATTTAATTTGCTTTCACTTTTTATTTGTTGATGTAATTCAGAGACTTTGTTCAAATTTCAGCAGCCTTGCAGGCGCTTATCTATGCACGTATTTAATTCACTGCAGTTTTATCTCATAGGCAAGTTCCTGTGTCCATCACCATAGCCATTGGTCAAAATCTCCATCATAAGGTTTGGTTTCCTTTCTGGCAACCAACTGGCAATACTAATATTGCAGCTAGATATATAAGCCTAGAATTTGGGAAATGGGTGCATCCTGGAGCTATTCATGGGAGTGTTGTCATACTGCACACTGAATTAGAACTTGTAGATCTAAAGAGTTTCCCAAGGGAATCAGTATAGACAGAGAACAGAAGACTATGTGGAAGTAAGCTTTGGACATAAAAGGAGAAACCAGGAGAGAAAAGTGGAAATCAGCAACTGATAAAATATAAGGAAAACCAAGAGGATGTGGATCCTGACAACCTGGTGAAGGAGGTGTGTGCAGGCGGAGAGTAATGCAACATTGAGTGTGGGTGGCAGGCCAAGCAGGTGAGAACCAAGACTTGACACTGTAGTTAGCAATGTGCAGATCACTGGTGACCTTGACAAGATGGTTTGGGAGGAGGAATGGGAGTGAAGCCTAAATGAAAGATGCCTGAGTGACAGGTGTATACAGGGTGTTCAAAAGAAGGTATACACACTTTGAATGATTATTAATTCCAATGGGTTAAATCTCAAAAGAAAGAAACACCATTTGAGCTATCAAAAAAAATTGAGTATATTTTTTGGGACACCCTAAATTTCTATCATATCTGCTTTATTAGATTACTAGGGGCCCAGTGCATGAAATTTGTGCATAGGAGGAGAGTGGGGGTCCCTCAGCCCAGCCTGCCCCCTCTCACAGTCTGGAACCCCTCAGTGGATGTCCTATGATGGCCCCAGTCTGCCAGGCGTCTTTTGTGTGTGTGTGTGTGTGTGTGTGTGTGTGTGTGTGACCACTGGGGACCTGCCCCCAGCCGCATCCGAGGCTCGGAGCAGTCCTCCTGTGTGTATACCTGCTGGGGGCCTGCCCCCAGGCACATCATCAAGGCTTGGAGCAGGCACCCCCTCTATGTTGGTCTCTCAGACTCTTGCCCTCCCCTGCATGTTGTTCTCTTTTTTGAGCTGTGGCCAGGGCTGGGTGCTGCCTGCCTCCCAAGCTTGCCTACTGCTCATCTTCCTCCAGCCACCAGAAAGCATGGAAAACCCTGCCTCGTGGTCAGGCCAGCCTTTTCCTGCTCCCTGATCCCCGTAAGGGACCTGGAGGGCCACCAAGCAGGCCCCCAGCCCCTAAGAGCTTGCTTTCCCACTCCCCAGTGCCCCTCAAAGAGCCTGGGAAGCCGCCAAGCAGGCCCCCGATCCCCACTGCCTCTTTCCCACTCACAGGTCCTGGGTCCTTCACTGTTCCGCCCTGCAGCCGCTCTGTGCACTCGGGAGGTCCCTCAGCCTCACCTGTGCCCTCTCACAGTCTGGGACCCCTCTGGGGATGTCCACCTGCTGGTGTGCCTGGCCAGCCTGGGTGAGGGGCTGATGGCTGTCTCCAGGCTGGCCAAGCACCCCAGGAACGTCCCTCACCCCATTGGGTTGTGGCCAGCATGGGTGATGGGCTGATTGGCGCTTTCAGGCTTTCAGGCTGGCCACAGATCCCATTGACCCAATGTCCCAGCAAGGCTGGCTGGATGCAGGTTTCTGGGGTTTGTTTATCTTCTATAATTGATACACTGTTCCTTTAAGCCGGCCTTCTAAGGAAGCCTCCTCTCTGCTTCACCTCACAGTGTCTATAATGAGACAATGTTACTCTTAGGTCTGCTGTTTCCTTCAGCTACTGAGGATTCTATGATTGTTATTTTGTTACAAACGTGTGTTTTGCTAGAGCCAGGATAGTGGAGCGGGCGGCAATTTCACTTTCACTCCTGCTGCAATGGAAGCTGCCGTTTACTCAGGTCCATGAGTGGCTACCGCCATGTTGGCTGGGATAATTTGCATACAGTTGCTCTGATTGGCTGGTGGGCATGGCTTACCCTGTCCCAGAGAAATGGTTAATTTCAATATTACGCTTTTACTAGTTAAGATGACAATGACAAAATATTTTATAAGCGAAACTAAATTTAAGAATATTCTATTGTTTTCATCTTATTTCCTAAATAACGAGAAAATGTTCAATATTTTCTAGTTTCAGAGTTTGTGTTTGCATCATGTGATAAAACAGTATAATTCCCTCCCTCTATCAAAGAATTCCTCTGTGAACCTATGAACTCCATAAGTCTCTGACATTAATTTACTTCCCTTATATTTTCCAAAATGCTATGGCTAGGCTTCAGCAAGTTGTTATTGAATACAGTAATAATCAATACAGTAAGCTCAATATTCTCCATTTTTTACATCAATCCAGATTACCAGGCACAGGTAGTTAGGAGAAACCATGCAAAAACACAATAAAAACAGACACAGACATGAAAACATGAGAAAAAAAGATGGGGACACTCCTGAATATGATCAGGGATCAGATTTGTTACAAAATATACAAACAAATAAAATAAATCATAATTTGATTCAAAGGTAGTAATTAATATCACATACATTTATTTATAAAACTAATTAAATCTAACCACATAATATAAATCCTATAAGGTGCCATTCCAGTACATTTAGTAATAGTTCCACATTGTTCTATATAATAAAAGGCTAATATGCAAATTGTTCCTTTGACTGGGAGTTTGACCAGGGGGCAGAGCCAGCGGGCCAACCACCTGTGGCCCTCCCCCTGGCCAGCCTGGTCAATCGGCCCTGATCAGGGCAGGCTGGCCAGACTCCACCCATACACGAATTTGTGCACCAAGCCTCTAGTAAATATATAAAAGGATAAAATATTTTTAATGTTTTTCAATACTCCATAACATAGGTCATAAAAACCAAACAAATCAAACTATTCTTTAGGAGGATGGTCATATGTTATATTTTAATTCTCACAATAAAAATTGAATGGCAGAGTTAAGCACTGATATATTAAGTCAAATCTATTAATTCAGACAGGCAAATACCATATAAGCATATAGTTTTTCCAAATACTATTTTACTCAGCCAATATAAATTATGCTATGAGAAAGTTCAGTACTCATTTTCTTTTAAGTTTCTGAGAGAAAGTTGAAAGTATTGAGCTGACCATATTTTAAATTGAAAAACATCTTTCTTTGAGGCCTAAAAAAGTACTCTTTTTTTATTTTACCTAATTATGTTTCCCAGGTTTATAAACACAGTTTTTTCAACAGCACTTCGAAAACATTACTTCACTGGGAACATATGTGTAGTTTAAATATAGCATCAGGTTGTGGGCTTTTGTAGCTTATGTGGCATTTAAAATTAGTAGTCTCCTTATATTGATTGCCCTAACATGACTTTATTTAGATATATTAATTTAAAGAAATTAAATTATAAATATATTATTTTGTTAAGTATTTTATTATATGCTAAATCAAAACTGTGCCTTTCCTTTCCTTCCTGAAAATCTGCATGCTTGTTTCATTGCTTCACTGAATACCCAAGGCTCCCAAAGGGGAAAACAGATAAAGGCTCTGGTCAGTAGTACTTTTCTAAGGCACATCTTATCTTGATATAATGAAGGCAAGAGTACTCAGTCTCTACCATGTTTATCAAAACTTTGGAATTCTGCACGAGATTTTTTCCCCCCTTTTAAATATATAAGTGATTCGATGGGCTTCCTGCTCAAATGGATAAGGTTTCATTTAACTGTCTGAATGACATGTTTTGACACAGTGTCTTGCAATCTTTCATTTAATGGCAGATTTATGATCAATAATGGTTAAGATTATGTGGAGTGAAGGTTTACTGATTTCTTCCTGCTTGTCAACCAGGGCTCCGTGAGTGGTTTCCTTTCTCTATCACACCTGTCTGGTTAGAATGTTTTAACTCTGCTCTGTCTCTGAGTAATTCTGTGAAAGGGATGACACAAAATTGCCTGTTTGAAATTTTGGTTAATTTTACTTGTATTTATCAACAGGTTGTTTTTCCCACTACAGGGTTATTTAAACAAAGAGCACCAAAGTGGGCAAATATTTCAGTCATACACACTAAAACCCATATTTAAACAGACACTACAAATTCACATACCTCATAAAAATAACCTGGAATAATCTGAATTCTTAAATCCTTTAATTGTAGTGAAACTGAAGCTGCAGCAAAGAAATGATGTCTAATAAAGTGGAAAAGTAAAACAAATAGAATATCTTCCCCAGATTTCCTCAAATTAAGCTATCCTAAAAGTTAAGGTTGGACCTCAACTTCTTTCTTGAGCCAATGAAATCCACAGGTTTACATAACTTTTTTTGAAATTGAATTGACATATGAATAGATGATATTATTTTCTATGGAAATAATAATCAAGCTATCCATAATTAAATATGCACATTAACATAGACAATTATTCATTCTTCTAGGCACTTATTTATTTTTCTAATTTACATTATATTCCCACAGGTAATGAAAAATGATAAATGTGACTTAAGTATTTTTTTAATCTTTTTTTAAAGTCAGTTCAGTTCACTCTTCACTTGCTGTTAGTATTTAGAACTCTATTTTCTTAATGAACCCACCCCTATTTTCTTAATGTCCCATCAAAATGGCAGAAATACCTGTAATGATATCAGCTAAAACATGACATTACATAATATCCTACCTAATCAAAGAGTAATATGCAAATTAGGCATCACTCCGTCACAAAGATGGCCGTGCACATAGCTACAAGATGGAGGTGCCCATAGCCACATCCTATCTAAT
Source organism: Murina feae (assembly GCA_004026665.1). Lineage (NCBI taxonomy): Eukaryota > Metazoa > Chordata > Mammalia > Chiroptera > Vespertilionidae > Murina > Murina feae. The sequence continues at coordinate 22,846 of PVJC01002468.1, read as the reverse complement.
AAAAGAATAATATGTAAATTAGGTACCACTCCATCACAAAGATGGCTTTCCCCATAGCCACAACATGGCTGTGCCTAGTCCAGCTCAGCCCTGCTACTGAAGTGGTCAGGTCTGTTAGCCAGGCAGGTGGTGAAGGAGGCAGGAGGCCTGAGGGGTAGAACAGGTGATCAGAGGGGACTGGGGTCCCCTGCCCAGGCCAGAGGCCTTCGCCAGAGGCCTCAGGCATGGGCAAGGGCAGAGTCGTTGATCAGAGGGGTATGAGGGTGCCCTACCCAGGCATAAGGCCTAGGCCAGAGGCCTCAGGCCTGGGCAGGGGCAAGGATGGAGATCGCAGGGGCCTGGGCTCCACAGAGCAAGCGATCAGAAGGCTAGGGGAGGAGCCTGCAATCACAGGGGTCTGGGCACCAGTGGAGCCGGCAAAGCAGGGGTCTGGAGTCCCCTGCCTAGGCCTGAAGCCTTGGCCAGAAGCTCAGGATGGAGCTGGCAATGGCAGGGGCCTGAGGGTCTCCTGCCCAGGCCTGTAGCCTTGGCCAGAGGCTGTAGTGGGACAGGGGCAGAGCCTGCAATGCAGGGGTCTGGTGGTCCTCTACCCAGGCCTGTAGCCTTGGCCATAGGCTGCAGTGGGGCAAGGGCAGAGCCCATGATCAGAGGGACCTGGGGGTCCCCTGACCTGGCCTGCAGCCTTGGCCAGAGGCTGCCAGTGTGGCAGGGGTGGAGCCAGTAATAAGAGGGGGAAGGATCAGAGACAGTGATTACAGGGGCTTGGGCTCTGTGAAGCCAGTAATCAGAGGGGCTTGGGGGTCTTCTGCCCAGGTCTGCAGCCTCAGGCAGAGACTGCAGACCTGGGCAGGGGCAGAGCCAGTGATAGCAGGGGTCTGGGGTTTCCCTGCCCAGGCCTGCAGTCTTCGGCAGAGGCTGCAGACCTGGGCAGGTTCAGAGTCGGTAATTTCAGGGTTTGGGGGTCCCCTCCCCAGGTTTGCATCCTTGGCCAGAGGTTACAGGCCTGGGCAGGGGTGTAGCTGGTATTAGAGGGGCAGGGGTGGAGCCGGTGATCAGAGTGAACTACAGAGGAAATACCTTTTCTTACCGCTCTCATTGGCTAAGCTCTCTGTATGCCACTGGTAATATTCTTAGTAACTTGGGTAATAAGAATCCCTAAAGGTGATCTACAGTTTGCCACCATACTCCTGGAGAAAAAAACAATGAAGGTCCACTGCTGGAGGGCTAAGAAATGTCATATCCTGCCCTAGCTGGTTTGGCTCAGTGCATAATGCCTCAGCCTGCTGACTGCAGGGTCTGGGTTCAGTTCTGACCAAGGGCATGTACCTAGGTTGCAGGGTCCTCCCTGGCTGGGGCCCAAGTCAGGACATATGCAGGAGGCAACCAATCAAAGTGTTCCTCTCACTCTGATGTTTCTCTCTGTTTTTCCATTCTCTTTCACATTCTCTAAAAATCAGTGGAAACATATCCTCATGTGAGAATAAAAAAAAAAAAAAAAGAAAAAGAAAGAAATATCATATCCTATGAAAGACACATCTTGAAAATGCCTAAAGAAAGTTGTCATTTTTATTATGGTGAAGGGACTGGAGTTCATGGCTGCAGCAGCGGGGTGATGGGGCTGCTGGCTTCCCCTGATTTGCCTGGTCACCTCCCACAAAGGGAGGCCAGACTGCAGCTTAGGCCCATTCCCCAAGGACAGCAGGGAGTGGGCCTAAGCCATCAGTAGGACACCCAATATGTGAGAGTGGGCAGACTGGGCTGAGGAATCCTCCCCCACCCAGTGCACGAATTTTGTGCACTGGGCCCCTAGTCTATTATAATACAAGCATAATATGCTAATTAGTCCAGACAGCCAAACTACCTTCTGGATATCATTCTAGACATCCTATTGGATGAAGCCACAATGGCGGGGGAGCAGGGCAGAGGTGGTTAGGGGCAATCAGGCAGGCAGGCAAGCAGTTAGGGATATCAGGCATGCCGACAGAGTGGTTAGGGGTGATGAGGCAGACAGGCAGAGGTGGTTAGGGGTGATGAGGCAGGCAGGCAGGTGAGCGGTTAGGAGCCAGCAGTCTTGGATTGCAAGAGGGATGTCTGACTACCAGTTTAGGCCCGATCTCGCAAGTCAGGCCAAGGAACCCCACTTGTATACAAATTCATGCACCAGGCCTCTAGTGTGTATACATTATCAAATCAGTTTTCTGTTTCCTTGTAATCTGTTAATGTGGATATTGGAAAATTGAAAATTACATATAGGGCTACTGTGTAGTTCCTGTTCTACTCTGAATAGATACACTGATCCTGAGCTCTGTTTACAATAACAGTCATTATTAACGATAACAGTGTTGAACAGAAAATCATAGCAGAGCAATTCAGAAATTACACACATCTAATAAAACACCTGTCAGCCTTTTAAGTTTCCTGTAAATGATAAGATCTCCTGAGGTTCCTGTGGGAACTCGGGGGACCCGCACTCATTATAGCTGTCATGAGCAGTGACAGGTGTAGTTGCGGCTCAGACAGATTTTTTTATATCTCTATTTCCATGTTCCCAGAACAAGGAATCTCACCTTTCATCTGGAAAATCACCATCATTTAGCCTCAGGACAAGAGCTTTATTTTATTTAACTTTTTGAAAGTTATCATGAATGGCAAAGGGACACTTGTTTCCTGTAGTAGATATTCAGAAAATACATTCTTAACCAAATAGAAAATTGGAATATAAAATATCCAATATGTACAAATGTTTTCCACAAAAATAAGGATACTATTCATATCTGAGATGTGATTTATAATCAACTTAGAAATATGACAATTATTCAAAATAAAAAGAGAAAATCATGCTGTGAATTGGCATTAGAAGTCTTAAGAAGTTCATCAGGCCTTCATATTTACTTAAGGTCAGAGAAAGATAGATCATCATTTGACATAATTCACTGTTTTCCTATTTTTGTCCACAACTTAGTAGCTTTGCTGAGAGCCTGGCCTAGAAATAGAGCTTCAGAGTATACAGTTGTGGAAATTATTCTTTCTCCCTTCCTATTTAAAGCATATCTAGCCCTAGCAGATTTGGCTCAGTGGATAGCATGTTGGTCTGCAGACTGAAGGGTCCCAGGTTTGATTCTGGTCAAAGGCACGCACGTACCTTGGTTGCAGTTCCCAGGCCCTGGTTGGGTGATTGCAGGGGGCAACCAGTTTCTCTCTGTCTCTTCCTCCCCTTCCCATTCTCTCTAAAAATCAATGGATTAGCAAGAAAGAAAAGAAATAAAAAGCATATCTACTTGAAATATTTTTTTTGCATAATGAGATGTGCATAATGAGATGTGAGAAACCCATAAAAATCTTTTTATCCTCTTAAAATTGTGGCTACTGGTATGATGGTTGTTTAGAGTTCTGTGAGTTATCCAATTCCTACTATGACTACAAAATTTATAAGAGCAAATTGACAAAGGCTCAGAAATCTTAATACTATCTTATCTCATAGTGTGTGTGTATCACACATAGGCAAAGATGCAGAATATCATAAGATAATTTAATAATAACTAAAGATTATGAGATTAGCCACATAGAGGATCCTACACAGGCATTAACACAGCATATCTATTGAGTGTTTATTGTTTACTAGAGGTCTGATGCACAAAATTCTTGCAAGGGCCTTGGCCCCCACCAACACAGTGGCTGCCTCTGCCTAAGCCCCCACCCACAGTGGCTTTGTCTTGAAGGCAGGACATCCAGAAGGACGTCTGGTCTAATTAGTATATTATATTTTTATTATAGACTAGGGGCCCGGTGCACAAAATTTGTACACTTGGGGAGTCCCTCAGCCCGGCTGTGCCCTCTCACAGTCTGGGACCCCTTGGGGGGTGTCCAGCCTGGATGAGGGGCTGATGGCTGTTTGCAGGTTGGCCAAGCCCCACAGTGTGAATCCTCACCCCATGAGGGTGTGGCCAGCCTGGGTGAGGGGCTGAGGGCCATTTTCAGGCTGCCCACAGCTCCTATTGACCCAACGTCCCAGTGAGGCTGGCTGGAATCAGGTTTCTGGGGTTTATTTATCTTTTATAATTGAAACTTTGTTGCCTTGAGCAGAGGCCTAGGCAGGCAATGAAGCCTCCTGTTTGCTTCAGCTCCATGGCTTCTATAATTAAAACACTGTTGCCTTGAGCAGAGGCCCAGCCGGCCTAGGCAGGCAGTTTCCTCCATCGCTGGTGCAACAAAAGCCTCCTGTTTGCTCTAACTCTGTGGCTGCCAGCTGCCATCTTGGCTGGGTTAATTTGCACACAGCTGCTCTGATTGGTTGGTGGGCGTGGCTTGGCTGGTGGGCGTGGCTTCGGTGTAATGGAGTGAGGGTAAATTTGCATATTACTCTTTTATTAGATTAGATTATTAGATTAGATTATGTACTTTCTCTGGGAAATAAAAAGGTGAAAAACTAATAGTCACCATTTCTGTTTCTAGAAGCAGGGCAGCTAGCATAATTAAAAGATTTTCTGAATTGAAAATACTAAATGATGGATAAAATGTAGCCAAAAATACCATAACTGTGATAACCAAATATAAATGATCTGTAAGCGCTAAAGTAAAGACAGATCAACATAACCCTGGCAGCTGAGAGGCACCAGGACTGATGTGTGCTCTGAGTGCTCATGTTCTTTCGGTAAGAATTTGATTCTGTGTTCACATTTATTTTTCCATTTTATCACTATATTTGAAAAGCAAAATGTCATTTTCAACATAGCAATTTTCAATAGTTACAACTTATAGCAAACAGTGTCCATCAATACACTAATCAGCCAGATGCAGTGGTTTTTTAAAAGACATTTTTTACCTTGCAAGTTTAAAAATACCTAACAGCATCAATATAGCCTCTTTTCAATTCTGGTCCTGTGAGGATAATATCTCTGAGTCTTTAGATACATAATTTGAAATCAGCTCAATCTCAGATGCTATATGTCCTTCATGTCAATGAATCCCAGATACATGATAATACTATAAATACATAAAAATGACACATAGATACTCTTGAATTCATAGTTGTGGGCATGGTTAAGTTAATAGGGAGGTTATGACCTGTAGCACCTAAGAACAATGAGAAGCTATTTCCACCTCTAGGGCTGAGGTGGTCAATAAGAAATACCATGACTCATGCACACAAAAATGGGATCACCCCTTGGTACCTTAATCTTGGTGTGATGATACCACCAGAGCCAAGGACCAGAACCCTTCTACCTCAAGTTTTCCAATTCCTGGCTGTAAATTTAAATAACTGAATGCACCCTGAAGCCACTCAATAAACTTTCTGAAACTGCATGGCTCTTTTTAATAGTAGATTCAGTTTATCTCCTCAGGGTGGCCTTAACTCATGAGTAAGAAATTTCAAATGCACCAGGTAAAGCCAGTTCATTTTCTAAAGTTGACAATTTGTAAGACAACTGGCAGATGATAAGGAATGATAATTTATTTACATATTTTCCAATGCTTGATACTGTTAAATTTATGTAAATCCAATAGCTACACAATTAACTGTATCTCACTGAGTTTTTATTATTTTATTACTGATGAGGTTTAATTTTTCTCTTTCATTCTAATTGCTATTGGCATATAGTTTTAATGTTTTAAATATCAATGCATAAAATATTAGAATTATTAGGGTGCCAATTTTCTATTTAGCATTTCATATTTTCAAATAATTTATCAAAGTTTTGATGAACAGAATTTCTAATGTTTTATTTTGTGTTATTTGTAGTGTTTATCATTTTCATTCCTCATGGATGACAAATTTTCTAAAAACATTAATTTAATAGTCCACCCTTTCCCATGCACATTGGGCAGAGTGCATGTCAACTCTGTCCTATATAAAAAGTGACCCAAATAATTGAGTTTACTTAACTTATAAATATGCTTAATATACATAAAATATTTTAGTATTTTCTACAGAAAATTACTTCTACATTATGTTTTTTTCAAAACCGATGAAGGGAGTTTCAGATAGAGAAAAGGAGAGGAGAGGAGAGAAGGGAAGGGGACGGGAGGGGAGGGGAGGGGAAGAAGGAAGTGGAAAAAGAAAATGAGAAAAACAATATGTGATGTACAAATCTTAAACTAAGTACTATATGACTACAAAAACATTTGAGCACTGCTACTCTATCTGGATCATTTTTTGGGGGTTCATTTACTAACCTACAATTTCATTTTCCATGCTATGTAATACAGTTTAAAGTATAATTGTATTTTCAATGTCAATGAAAATTTTCTTTTTCCTAAAACATACATTTGTTTGATTATATACAGATGGTTTTTATACCTTTATAATATCCCCTCAAATTCTATAATGTTTTAAAAATTAGACGCAACTATTTTTTCTGAGGTGTATATGCTTCATAATAATGGTGCCTTCTTCATGTAATTTTATCTTTGAGAAAAAGAGTCTAATTGCATTTCTCCAAAGAAATATTCCCAGTCTAGAAAAATATGATAATAAATCCTTGAATGAGATTTAATGGGTCATACTACTTATATGAATTTGCACCAAAAATTTCATAAGGACTAACTATGGTTACAAATTCTCAGGGTAAACATAATCTCCTCCATCCAGTGCCAAATTCAAGCAGAAAATTGCTCTTAGAATTCCCAGTGTTTTTATTTACCCTTATCACATATTTTAATGCTTGCTGCATATCCTAGAATTTAGTTTTTTCTTCCAAATTCTCTACAGCTATCAGTGTTTTTGAAGTAAATCTTGGCTGAAATCTACAAAATCAGAAATATCTGCTGGATGAAAGGAAAATAACTCTCAGAACAAATGAGTCACCTGGAGTGATCTAATTTTACTTCTCAGGTGCAAATACTAGTATATGTTGAAGTTTCTTTAATCCTTGCTAGGTAGATAGTAGATATAATGATCTCCTTTGCCTTCATATTTTAAACTTATGCCATTTCCTCAATATTGACATAGTTATATGTTTATTCCATCTGTAAAAGTTACTCCTTTATATCCAAACTAGGGGCCTGATGCACAAAAATTTGTGCACTGGGGGGGGGGGGTGTCCCTTGGCTCGGCCTGTGCCCTCTCACAGTCTGGGATGTCCAGCTGCCGGCATGCCTGGCCAGCCTGGGTGAGGGGCTGATGGCTCTTTGCGGGCTGGCCACAGCTCCCATTGACCCAATGTCCCAGCGAGGCTGGCTGGAATCAGGTTTCTGGGGTTTATCTTCTATAATTGAAACTTTGTTGCCTTGAGCAGAGGCCTAGGCAGGCAATGAAACCTCCTGTTTGCTTCAGTTCCATGGCTTCTATAATTGAAACATTGTTGCCTTGAGCAGAGGCCCAGCTGGCCTAGGCAGGCAGTTTCCTCCATTGCTGGTGCAACAGAAGCTTCCTGTTTGCTCTAGCTCCATGGCTGCCAGCCGCCATCTTGGCTGGGTTAATTTTCATATAGCTGCTCTAACTGGCCAGTGGGCATGGCTTGGCTGGTGGGTGTGGGTTAGGTGTAACGAGGTGTCAATTTGCATATTACTCTTTTATTAGATTAGATTCTTCTCCCGCTCTCCAGCTTGTCCATTCTTGTTTATGCTTTTTAATGACAAAGTTACTCAAAATCATAGCCTGCTATGTCCATAACTGTGAACCTGTAGGAATGATATCTGCATAACCTTTTCTTATTCATTTTACATGACCTTTCATCAGAACTTGGTGCTGTTGACTAGTCCTTTTTTTTAGGAGTACTAAGATATTCTTCTATGTCTCTCTATTATTTTTTTTCTTCATTTCTTTTTTCTTGTATTCATTATTTTTACCAATTCCAGGCCTTGCTAGATCTCCTTTCAACCACTTAATCTGTTTAGTATTGGTATGCTTCAGTGATCTGTCTTCTGTTCTTTGCAATTTCCTTTTCCCCCAGAGATGCCTTTCCATCACATGGTTCCACATTTTCTTCTATTGCTAATGCTTTTCATAGCACCAGGCACTCCTATCCAGTGCTGCGAGACTTTCAAACACATCTCTCCCTCCATTAGTGCCCAGTACCCTTTTAAGTCTGTGCTCTTTTCCCCTCCAGATTTTAAGCTTCTTGAAATATACAAGATACAATATACTTCTTGTGATAGCCCTTGGCTCCAAATATAATATCTTCATAATGCTAATGCCCAGTAAAAGTGGGTCTGTAAAAAAAATAAGCAGGAAATGTATTTCCAGAATTAGTTTTATTTGAATAAGTAAAACAAAGAAAATATTAAGTGGTATCAATGAAATTCATGCTTCAAAAAACTCAAGCATCAAAAAGAATATTTTTTAACAAATATTTCCACATTTCACTTTGATTTTCACCAGTAGGAAATAAAAAGAATTCTAGATAATTTAAGCCTCAGGTTTCTACAGATCTTTTGGTGTCTACTTAGTACAGAATCTGTCAATAAGACCTTCCTACCATTCAGTATTTTGATTCAGCTTCACTGCAAATACAGATCTTAATTCTTTTCCTTGAGGAAAAACTTCAAAATGCTTTTACTTATTTTTATAATCATGTTGGATTATTTACCATCAATGTATAAAATGTATAATGTTAAGTGCTCTTTTTTTAAGTTCATTGGTATTTCCTCCTTTTCTGTAGCATTGCCACAGAACCATCTGCACAAACTCCTTTATGAATGGCACTTGTAGACTATAACTACACAAGTTCAAAAGTATTTCTGGGAAGTCTAAACCATTATGTCTAAGTGTTGGGAGGTTGTGCTTCACCAACATACTGAGAATCCTGCGGGACAGTTTTGCTTTTTGAACAAGAAGAAATGTGTTACAGGCCTAATTTCACATAACGTTAAGGTTCTAAGAATCTAAGACCCTAAGATTCTAAGATTGACTTTATTATGTAGCTAGATGTTGAAAAGAAACCAGTAAAAATATTTAAGGTAGAAAGAAATGTTTACTATGGAATAAAAGAAGTCTTTACAGTCACAAAGGATGTACACATTAAAAAATAGGTCTACCATTTGATTCATGAAGAATATTACTGCAGGGTAGTTAAAACTCCTTAAATCTGTGAATAGTCAATGTAAAAGCTTGAGGTATTTACAAAATGAAATTATATATAATTAAAAGAACATTTTAACACAGTATAATCCTATTTAATAAAAAAGTAATATGCAAATTAACCATCACTCCACGACAAAGATGGCAGTACTCATAGAAGCTGGGAGGACGCTGGCGGCGTGACCTCAGCAATGTGAGCCCAGCAGGCAAGTGGGGCTCCTGGGTAGCATCCAGCAGAGCCTGCTGGGCGGTGGTGGTGGGGATGGGGGAGCAGGCAAGTGGAGCAACTGGGGAGCAGGCAAGTGAGGCCTCAGGCCCTGAAGAGAGCAGAGAACCACGTGGAGTGGGCTCAAGCCATCAGTATCACATCCCCTGAGGGCTCCCAAATTGGAGAAGTTGCAGGTTGGGCTGAGGGACCTCTCCCCTGACCTCCCCTCAGCCCCCGTGCACAAATTTCATGCACCAGGCCTCTAGCCTCTATATATAAGCAACCAGCCAACTGGCAAACCAACTGGCCAACCAACTGACTGGTAGCTATGATGTGCATAACCACCAGGGGGCAGATGCTCAACATAGCAGCTGCAGTTCTCAATTGATGCACCCGGAACCAGAGAGGAGGGAGATTGATTCCAGGTTGCATCACCCAAGAACCGTCCTCTCTCAATCTGGGACCTCTCAGGAGATGTTGGAGAGCCAGTTTCAGACTGATCCCTGCAGGCCAAGCCGAGGGACCCCACCAGTGCCTGAATCCGTGCACTGGGCCTCTAGTGAGTTTAGATTTTAGAAAATTAGGCTATATATCTATAAACTTTAGAAACTATAGATTATAGAAATATTAGGGTATATCTATCCACAAATTTTAGAAAACTAGTGTGTGAATTAGAAACACATCCTATCCTATGTAATAAAAGGCTAATACACAAACAGACTGAATGCTGGAACAACCAAACACCTGAACAACCAGTTGCTATGATGTGTGCTGGCCACCAAGGGTTCACGCAGAATATGGCAGGCGTTGGCAGCAGGTGTTAGAGTGTGGAACATGGTGGGTTTTGGCCATGGCGGGATGGTGGACAGGTGAGCGAAGGCGCCAGACCAAAGCAGGGTGCCGGTCACTGTCATCGGGGCAAGCCTCTGGTGGTTACTGAAAATTCTTTGCTCCTGTGCACCACAGTCCTACCTGACGCTTGCACCTGCTGCTGGCACCAGCCCTGCTCACACCCACTGCCGGTGCTGAAGCCATCGATTACACCTGCTGTCGGCACCCAGTGCTGGCCTCCGATCACTCAGCGCCGTCAACAAGTTTGAGCTGTGACTGCCGGCCCCAATCACCCCTGCAGTCTTCTCCACCTCCCCCTGTTCCTGAGGGGTAATCAGGGCAGCAGCCCCTGCTTGCATCTGCTGACTGTGCTGGCCCCAATCACTCCACACTGACAGCAAGTGTGAACGGGGCTGGTGTCATTAGTGCATGGAAGCAGCAGTGGCAGGAACGGGGCTGCCAGCAGACAGGGGACCAGGGGTCATGGCAGGAGGGGCTGGGCAGGGATGTGGAGGATTGGCTGAAACCCACCCCTGTGCCCACCATAGCCTTGCAGCCCACTGTTCCTTTCAAGGTACACAAATTCTTCGGCTGGGCCCCTAGTTGTCATATAACATCCTTAGCTTTACTGTCAAAACCAGAAAACTATAAATTACATATAAAACTTGTACTTCATTTTCCCAAAATTTTTAGGAATTATCATTATGTTACATTTTAATAGGAGCAAATATCAGGTAATATGATATAGTTAATTTATAGTTCTGACAGACAGGCTAGTGACTTAAAGAATTCTGTTGTCTTTATATGAATATTAAGTACTAGAGGCCCGGTGCACAAATATTTGCGCACTCGGGGCGGGGGGGAGGTCCCTCAGCCCGGCCTGTGACCTCTCGCAATCTGGGACCCCTCGAGATATGTCCACCTGCTGGCTTAGGCCCACTCTCTGGGGGATTGGGTCTAAGCTGGCAGTTACATATCCCTCTGACAGCTCGGGGCCCCTTGGGGGATGTCCACTTGCCAGCGGGGAGAAGGCCTAAGCTGCAGTCAGAATTCGTTTGAGCTGCTGAGGAGGTAGGAGAGGTTCCCACCACCACTGCTGTACTGGCAGCCCTCTGCCTGGCTTGTGGCTGAGCAGAGCTCCCCTTGTGGGAGTGCACTGACCACCAGGGGCAGCTCCTGCATTGAGCATCTGTCCCCTGGTGGCCAGTGTGTGTCATAGTGACCAGTCATTCCCAGTGGTTCTGCTGTTAGGGTCAATTTGCATATTACCATTTTATTATATAAGATAGTGGCCTGGTGCATGGGTGGGGGCCGGCTGGTTTGCCTTGAAGGGTGTCCCGGATTAGGGTAAAGTTTCCTGCTGGGATGCCTGGCCAGCCTGGATGAGGGGTTGAGGGCCATTTTCAGGCTGGCCACAGCCCCTTCGGGGGGGTCTTGCTGGGGTACCTGGCCAGCCTGGGTAAGGGGCTGATGGCTGTTTGCAGGCTGGCCACAGCCCCCAGCCACCTAAGCTCCCAGTGAGCCTGCCTGAAAGCAGGTATCTTGGATATATTTGTTTTCTATAATTGAAACTTTGTTGCTTTAACCCTTAGCCCAGGTTGGGTTGCCTCTGACAATCAAGGCTCCCTGAGCTTCCTTGAGCCCAAACCAGGTGGAAACTGATATCTGGAGTTTATTTATCTTCTATAATTAAAACTTTGTTGCCTTGAGCAGAGGACACAGCCAGCCTAGACAGGCAGGAACCTTAGCTTCCTCCATCGCTGGGGCAAGCTCGCTGGGGCAAGCCTCCTGCTTATTCCAGCTCCGTGGCTGCCGGCCGCCATCTTGGCTGGGTTAATTTGCATATAGTTGCTCTGATTGGCTCATGGGCATGGCTTAGGTGTAGCAGAGTGACACCAATTTGCATATTACTCTTTTATTCGATTTGATTACAAAATAATCTTCTGAAGTTGAGTTTAATATATGCTCAATTTACTTACAAATGTACTTGCATAAAACAAATATTTTCAAAATTGTTGTTTGTTTTTTTAAATCAGGGGAGTGGCTGAAAACTTCCAGCAGATATGGTATCTTTATCCCAAACTTACATTTTTGCCAACATATAGGTCTCTAGACACATTGATAATCTTTCTAATCAGGGCATATAAACAGCATGTCCTTCTCTTAACAAATAAGCTCAGTAGTTTATTGCATGGGAGTAGCATAACTTGTTTTTTACTCCCTTAAACATGACCATTTAATTGTTTTCTAAATGTTTAGTTTTTATTATTTTAAGAAAGGTTTGAGTGAACAATACTCACAGTTAGTGCAATTATCCCTCTGGGGGAGAAATGTTGGACTTTAATATATTTTTTAATTTTGATTATTCTTCTTAAATGGTCTCTGAAAAGGTTTTGATAAATTGTACCCACATAAATAATAAATGTAAATAGTTGTTTTTTACCTCTTTACCCCTTTTCTAAACTAATAGAAAATAATCAACAACTACTTTTTTTATCTTTAATTTAAAATATGTTGTTGGGTTGAGCTTTATTTACCAGTTTGTATTTCCTCTTTATGAAAGAGAAAGACTATTTTTCTTAAGCAAATTTCCTGGACGTACTCAAGATTGAATTCATGTACGTGTATACAGTCATCATGCAGGTAAAGGAAAATCACAGTACAGATTCACATTGCATCGCAGGATCCGAGAAGCACCTCCAAGGAGTGGATATCAAGGTGGGGAAGCAAAGGATATAGTACTTTCACTGACTTTTTAAAACAATGGGAGTCATTGTGAGGGGAAAGAAAGAATTGAGTAATGAATTCTGTATTAAGCCTTTAGAAAGTTCACTTTTTACATTAGGTGCTTATATTCAGAGAATTAATAAAGTCAAGATTAAAAATGACTTTCATGTTAATACATGAAGCGCAGATTAAAGGAAAGTTGTCTCAATTTTCATATTAATAGTTTGGGGAAGGAGAAAACTTTAAAATTGGTACTTTTAAGAAAGATCTGAGATGTCAGCTTTAAGGCATCCAGTCTTTACATCTCGGAAGGGAGGATGTGCTTCTGCCCAAGGGCATATGAATGTTGCTCCCGCAGGAACCCATCAGCTCCAGGTCTGAAAGGGCCAGAGGAATTGCTGCAGGCAGTGCTGGCTGAGCTTTCCCTCAGTCTCCTGGTGCCTAGCAGCTCTGAGGGCTGAGGGGCCTCAATAAACATCCGCATGTTATACAGTGGCACTGCCCCAATGAGGCTGCTTATAGCTGTCCAGCCATCATGTGGAGAATGATAAAATATTTGCACATCACTGCAGAATCATAAAATCCCACTTACCCATATCTGTAAGCCCAAATATATATAGAAATACATATGTAATGCAATTATTTGCTTCAACTGTTAAAGTAGGCCAATGTAATGGCACTTGCAGAACTCAGTGTTTTCCAAATTTAAGAATAGCTTAAATACCAATGCTCACATCTGTTTGTCTTTTCCAATTATGCAAAGTCAAGCACGCCTTCAGACTGAAGTCTCCTCAGAGACTGCCTCCTTTCATTTCTAAAAGGCAAGGTGAGGACTGCATGGAAGAGACATTCATATTTAGATCCTAGATTATAAAATAAAACAAAACAAACAAAACAAAACAAACAAACAAAAAAAACACTTTCAATGCCATGATGCAAATGAGAAAAATTTCCGGAAATTACTGTTGTTTTTTAATAAATAAATGCTCTTGTCACAGTAGTAGCTTGATAAGAACTGTCAGTACAGTTAGTACCATAACTAGCTGGCTATTAATATTAATAGGAGGAAAGCAAAGGGGAAGCCGGACATTATAGGCATGGCCATCTGGGCAGCTTCACCAGGAAGCTACAGTGTCACACCCCCCAGGGAGCCACCAGTCCATCCCCTGTAGGTCACTGGGGGTAGGGATCCAACAAAGGGGATGATGGGCACATGCACAGTGAAGTCGGGGTGACATACAGGTGCTTACCTGTCAGGCTAACCCAGAACAGTATCATTGGCTGGGAAGGTAATCCCAAATGCAGGCCCATGAAAATTTGGGAAGACATAATCCCTAGACAAATAAATGTTCCCTCTCTCTCCCATTCCACCTGCTTCGCTCCTGCTTCCTTCACTTGTTCTGTGACCTGCATTAGCCTGTCCCACATGGCACATGGCCATGCGGACTCTACAGGCCATGAGCGGGGAACACACGCCAACCCAGCCAGGTGCTCCGAGCAGAAACTCTGGGCAACGGCTTTGATCTTAGCCCTGCTGAAAACAAAATGGGAGCTTTTCCATGGCAGGAAGGACAGAGACAGGACCTTGGAAACTAGCGGTTTAATTCCACAGAGATAAAACTTTTCGGGATACCTCATGCTTCCACGTGGGCCTCTGGAATTCCTGTTTCTGCGGGACCCCAAGAGGCCATGTCCTCTACAAATTGGTGGGTACATGAAGGTCACCCCACCAATAATAAAGTGGACAGCGCGTGTAGACCTGGTAATGTTTCAACATGGAATGTAATATGTATTTCTGTGTGTGTGTGTTTTTTTATAACTGAAGAATTAGATAAGAAAGAAATTAAATACTAAAAGTAGGTTTTGATACTTTAATCACCTTATTTATGATCATTATCCAAATCATCAGATAGCTGAGAATAAAATAAAAATTGATTTGACTAACTGAATAAGAGACATAAAAAAGTAAACCTTAAGGAGAATGTCTGAGAGTTTATACTAGAGAAATTCCTATTGTTCAGCATTTGGCAGATTTAAATAATTGGGAAAAAGACAGCACCCTCATAATATAGTAGGAAAAATATTGTGTAGATTTCTGCATTGAAATTGGAATTATAATTATAAATTGGAACCATAATGACTCACAGGATAAATCAATAACTTAGAGATATTCCCAAGGTAAAAAACAAACAAAAATAAAATAAGGAAGAAAGAAAATGGCTAAAGATAAATTAATCTGGTTTCAAGTTACAGCATTTTGTGAACTTGTAAATAAATTGTTAATAAATTGTTGCTGGAGGTACTAATGTGAAGGTTTTACAGTTCTTAGGAGGGAAAATTTATTCAAAAGATACAAAGACTATCTCCTATAATCTCTGCATCTGTTATTGTTTCAAATTTAGCCATTTCTATAAATTTACATATTACTTTTTAAGAAAATTCTGACAAACTTCTCATGTAACAGATGCTCCAAAGCCATATTATTCTTATCAGTAATCTAAATACACAATTTTTTTTCAGTTTCAGCTTTGTAAGAAATAAATAAACTTTATATATAATTTATCCTTACTATATAAAAATAGAATAATCTAATTTAACATTGATACACAATGCAGGCATTTAAAGGTCTGTTATTATCAGTTATATACATTCTATAATTCATTTTGTAGATAAAGCATTCTGCTGTCCTGGGATGAGTAACGTAGCACTGCAGAAACTGTGCAATTCCGCTCTTCTGGACCCTTGGGTAGGAATCTTACATTGTAGTGTAGTAATTAATAGCATCTATTATGAAGTTATACTTCCTGGTTCAAATCCTGGCTCCACCACTTACTAGGTGGTTATTATTAACTAGATTTTTCCAATTATGTAAAATATTTTTGTATAACTAGCATTTACTTTTCTGCCCTTTGTTTTTGTTTTTTAAAAATAAATTTTATTGTCCTAACTGGTTTGGCTCAGTGGATAGAGTGTTGGCCTGAGGACTCAAGGGTCCCAGGTTTGATTCCGGTCAAGGGCATGTACCTTGGTTGTGGGCACATCCCCAGTAAGGGATGTGCAGGAGGCAGTTGATCAATGTTTCTCTCATTGATGTTTCTAACTCTCTATCCCTGTCCCTTCCTCTCTGTAAAAAATCAATATATATATATATATATATATATATATATATATATATATATACACATACACACACACACACATACACACACACACACATACATACACACATTTTATTGATTTCAGAGAAGAAAGGAAAGGGGTAGAAACATCAGTGACATGAGAATCATTGATTGGCTGCCTCCTGCACATCCCACATTGGGGATAAAGCCCACAATCCAGGCACGTGCCCTGACCAGAAATCAAAACTTGACCTCCTGGTTCATAGGCTGACACTCAACTACAGGCATGCCGGCTGGGCTCTGCCTTTTTTTTTTTTTTTTACAATTTACATTCTGGTCACTATTTTAATGTTTTTAATTATCAAGTGATCTTTTGCTTTATTTTATTTTAGCTTTCTTTGGATGGATAGAAAGAACATTAATATGATTTTCCTGAATAACGGTATTATTCATAACAAATGTTATTCAAATCCTGAAAAATCCTGCTATTAATATTGTCCATAATATAACCATGATTCTTATTATTACTCATCATTGATTGCCATTCAATTGTCTCATATGGACACTATAATGTTTGTTGCAATATTTCATTATGTTATTTAGCTTAAAATTAGTAATCATAGTCAATTATATAAAACCACATCTATGTATATAAAACCCTAATATGCAAATAGACCAAATGGTAGAACATCTGAACAACTGGTCGCTATGGCCTGTGCTGACCACCAGGGGGTGCACGCAGAACATGGTGAGTGTTGGCAGCAGGTGGCAGAGCATGGAACATGGTGGGCATTGGCCGCGGCACAATGGTGGAGCAGGTGAGTGGGGGCGCCAGACCAAGGCAGAGTGCCGGTTGCTGTCATTGGAGCGAGCCTCTGGTGGTTACTGAAAATTCTTTGGTCCCTCTCACTGTGGTCCCACTGGGTGCTCACACTGGAGCTGGCACCTGCTCTACGCATACCCACTCCTGGCACCTGAGCTGCTGCTGGCACCCACTGCCAGTGTTGTGATTGCTCAGCACTGCCAGTGGGTGTGAGCAGCAGCTGCCTGTCCCGGTTGCCCCTCAGGGCTTCTCCACCTCCCCCTGCTTTTGAGGGGTGATCTGGGCAGCAACCACTACCTGCACTTGTTGAGGGCTTCTCCACCTCCCCCTGCTCCTGAGGGGTGATTAGGATAGTAGACACTGCTCGCACCCAGTGCTGACATCGGCCTCAATCACTTTGCTCAGTCAGTGGATGTGAGCAGGGTCAGCGCCATCAGTGCATGGGAGCAGCAGCAATGGGATCCAGACTGCCAGCAGATAGGGCAGACAGGGGACCGGGGACTGTGGCGGAAAGGCCCGGGCAGGGGCACAGAGCATGAGCCAAGACCCACCCCTGTGCCCACCACAGCCTCACGGCCCACAGAGTTCCTTTCAAGGTGTACAAATTTGTGCACTTGGCCCCTAGTGTATTCATATTACTGTATTATTAGTAAAATGCACTACAATAACTACTACTGACACTACTCTCCAAGCTACTATTACTATTTACTATTGCTTTTACTCATACTCTCAGTAGCCCACATTTACTGAGTGTTTTCCATATGATCAATACTATCATATTTGCTTTATGTTTATTAACTATTTCAAATCTTATAATTACAGTATGAAACTTCAGCGGCTCAGGACAATTGCTATCTTCACCCACTCACAAATGTTTTCTGTGGTAGAGCCAAATGTGAAACCCAATGTGTCTACTCCAGGGACATACTGCGTCCATTACCACAAGGGCAATGCCCTTCTGACATTAAAAAAAAAAAAAGCATTAGAAACAAGGTTAATAATCGCAATGGATATTTTTGCCTTTCATTTTTACCTTCCTCCACCTTGATTCAAACATTTTGTTACCTAATTTTGAAAGTGTTTCCCTTGCTATTTTATTTTCTACTTTCATAATGTATGTAATCATGTCCTTGTTTGGGACCCTATTTAAATAGTGCACCCAAATAGCCTATGTAGATAAAATGTTATTCTCCGGGCAATTAAATGTTTATATGTTAATTCCCAAATTTGTGCCACATATCTAGAAATATATATCTATATCAAATTTATCTAGGAAATTACTTATACATTTTAGTTTTATAAGATTTTTTTATTTGAAATGGGACTTCAAAACTTTGAATTAATTTTCTCAAATGACTGCAACCATTAAAGCTACTTTCAATACTTATTCACCACTTGTTTTTTATTATTTAATAGAAACATAAAATTAATATCTGGTCATGTGTCTTTAAAATATTTTTAGTTTCCTGGTCACTTCTCAAGAACAGAAAGTACCTTTTGATCCTACGTTAAACTCATGATTTATGAAATGCCTTCCATGAACTAGCTGCCATATGTTGCAGGTGTTGAGAAAGGTATTGTTAGTGTGAATGTCTCTGCCAGAATGTGAGTGGCAGGAAAGTGCATCTGGTCCTCTCTGAAACTCCTTCCTGCGCCACATGGGCACCATCCTGACCCTTGAGAATCCGTCCACGTCAGGAAAGGCCCAGAGAAGACCCTCCGTACGCCTGCAATGCTTTCCCTCTGGCTGTCAGGAGCAGCTCTTTGCTGTCGCCTGACTGCTGTCTGCTGCTGCTCTGCTCTCCATGGAGATGAACAGCTGGCCAGGATCTCTGTGCAGACGTTTCAGATGCCATGCTGCAGTAATTAGAACAAGTCTGTGCCTTTGACTTCCCCCGTTCTAGGATTTATTTGGTACTTTAGTATGTGTGTAAGGGTTTGTATCTGCTTCCTGAGTTCTGGAACACTTAACTTTCATCAGACTCACATTATCCTACATGACATATTGCCTGAGCAACTAAGAGTAATAAAGGAATTGCCATCTGTGACTCTACTGTCCTCCTATTAATGTGAACATTGCTGTCAGGGTCATGAGTCATAACGTGAGGTAGATGTTCACACTTGGATTTTTTCTTCCCATCTGAAAATAAAGGGAAGGGAAACAAAAAAGTATTCCTTTATCCTTACACCAAACTCATTAACAAAATAAGTTTGTATAAAATTAACTCATGAGCCTGGACTATGATGACTAGATTACTACTTCAATAATTAATTATGTGTGATTCATGGAGCTGCATCATCTATAAACTTGGCTACAACTCCTATTTGTGTAAGTGTTATTGGGACTGCTTTTTGTCATAAACTGTAACTTTACTTGGATTTGTTTGGCAAGTGCTACAAATAAAGGAGAAGAATGTGAAAATATAAGTGTTTACACCATGTTATCTACAGCACCTGTTGAAGAGGATGGACTGATTTCTTTATCCCTCAAGGGTAGTAGTCAGCAAGCATCTGCTGCAAAGGGCCAGACAGTATTTTACGTTTCGCCTACCATATGCTCCATTGTAGCTACTAAACTTGGCCACTGTACTAAAAAGTATCCACATGTAAACAAATGTGGGTGACTGTGTTACACTAAAACTTTATCACAAACATGCAAGGAAGACTGAATGTTGCCTGTAGACCATCATTTACCAACTCCTGTTCTAGGAAAATGAGTTCTGTGGGGCTTAAAAAAAAATAACCTCCCTCCCCTCCCCTCAACTTATAAGCTCTTCTAGCTAGGTTAGTAATCAGATGAGCAGACAGGCTGTAGGCTGGTTGTTTTCTCTTTTTTTGTTGTTTATAAATATATTTTATTGATTTTTTTTTTTTTTTTTTACAGAGAGGGAGGGAGAGGGATAGAGAGTGAGAAATATCAGTGAGAGAGAAACATTGATCAGCTGCCTCCTGCACAACCCCTACTGGGGATGTGCCCCAACCAAGGTACACGCCCTTGACCGGAATCGAACCTGAGACCCTTGAGTCTGCAGGCCGACACTCTATCCACTGAGCCAAACTGGTTAGGGCTATAGGCTTGTTCTTAAGAAACAAATAGCAGAAAGAACATTTGACCCTTCCATTATCATCATTATTAGGTAGGTATTAATATCTAATCTAATAAAAGAGTAATATGCAAATTAACCATCACTCTGAGACAGCCAAGCCATGCCCACCAGCCAATCAGAGCAAATCAACCCATCCAAGATGGCGGCCATGGAGCTAGAGCAATCAGGAGGCTTCCATTGCACTAGCGATGGAGTTAAACTGCCTGCCTAGGCCAGCTGGGCCTCTGCTCAAGGCAACAAAGTTTCAATTATAAAAGATAAATAAACCCCAGAAACCTGCTTCCAGCCAGTCTCACTGGGACGTTGGGTCAATGGGAGCTGTGGGCAGCCTAAAAACAGTCCTCAACCCCTCACCCAGGCTGGCCACACCCCCATGGGGTGAGGGTCCCCACTGGGGGTTTGGCCAGTTTGCAAACAGCCATCAGCCCCTCACCCAGGCTGGCTAGGCACGCCAGCAGGTGGATATCTTCTGAGGGCTCCCAGACTGCAAGAGGGCACAGGCCGGGCTGAGGAACCCCCGAGTGCACAAATTTTTGTGCACCGGGCCCCTAGTCTATAATAAAAGCGTAATATGCAAATAAACCAAACAACCGACCAGAATGATCGTCTGGATGACCTTCTGGACAACCACACTATGACATGCACTGGCAACAGGACAGCCAAGGCAGGTGCAATGTGATTGGTCGAGGGGGTCTTCCATCACCTGATTGCCCCACAGAGGGAGGCCAAGGACAGCCAAGTGATCACACCCCATGCCTGTCACCTGCAGAGGGAGGCGACTGGTGGCAGGTTAGGGGGGCACAGTGCCACATAGATGGCAAGCAGTAGCAGCAGCGGGGGTGGGGCCAGCTGCCAGAAGCCAGGGGAAGGAAAGCCTTGATAGGCCCTGATAGCTGGCCAGGCCTAGGGACCCTACCCGAGGGGTCTTGGATTGTACGAGAGCATAGGCCACTCCCCCCCATGAATTTCATGCATTGGGCCTCTAGTTAATAATAAAAAGCAAGCAAAGGGGAGGTCAAACATTATAAGCATGATCACCTGGGCAGCACTGTACAGAGTAAATGCACAAAGTTTATTACCAATATACATACTGAGGGTGTCATATGATATGAGACTTGAAATACATCAGGCTTGAGGTCTTGATGCCATGAGAGACAAAGAAGAAAGGGGGGCAGGGTCCTGAGATTTCGAAAGATAAAGGCAACTTACAGGTAACTGAAGAATAGGTAATTCATGGCCTGCACATGCAAGTCCACCCAGAAACAATGGGACACAGGAAGCATCCAGTTAATAGGCCCTGCTTGACGCCTTTCTATGGCCACGCTAAGGGGCACATGTTAAGATTCCCTTCCTGGACCTGGCTGGTTTGTCTCAGTGGATAGAGCATTGGCCTGTGGACTGAAGGGTCCAGGGTTTGAATGTAGTCAAGGGCACATGCCTCAATTTCAGGCTTGCCCCAAGTAGGGGGTGTGCAGGAGGTAGCCGATCAATGATTCTCTCATCACTGATGTTTCTCTCCCCGTTCCCTCTTCCTCTCTGAGATCAATAAAAATATATTAAATAGAAATAAAAGCGAGTCCCTTATTGCACAGGCCTCTCCATCTGAATCTCTGAGGCAGAAAAGGGGGAGCAATGTTATTAGTGCAAGTGGCGTTCCTGGGATGCCACAAGGAAAAGAATGTCCTGAGGTCCCCATGGGAGGATGTGGTTTTGTGGAAAGCATTATCAATGATGTAAAATTAAGCGAGTTCCCTCCAAGGTCATATCTGTGCCCATCACACCATGGAAAAAGCCCAATCTGGCCTCCATAGGGCTTCTGTGCAGAGTTTCTGTTCCACACTGAAGAGCAATCCAGCCCGCAGCTGGCTAGGTTAGCTTGTGTTTTCAGCTGCAGTCCATTTCCTGTGGGTCTGCATGGCCATGGACCATGTTGCTGCTTAAAGCCACCTGGCTATGAAGAGAGAATACATGAGTGCAGATCATGGGGCAAGAGAGCAGGAGGGAAGAAGGGGGCAAGAGAGAGACCACTTTGGGGATTTTGCCCTGCCAAGAGTTCCTGTATTTGCAGTGGCCCCACACTCCTAGCCAATGATCTTCTCCCTGGCTAGACTGACAGGACAGAATCTTCCCTACATCACCCTGGCTTCACTGTGCACGCACCCATCTCCCCCTTTGTTTGACCCCTTCACCCAAGGATCTGCAGGGAAGGGACCAGTGATTCCCAGGGGAGCATGTATCTGTAGCCTCCTGGTGCAGATGCCCAGGTGATCATGTTTATTATGTTTGACCTCCCCTTTGCTCTCTTCTTATTAATAACTAGGGGCCTGGTGCACAAAAATTTGTGCACTCGGGGTGGAGGGAGTCCCTCAGCCCGGCCTGTGCCCTCTCACAGTCTGGGACCCCTCAGTGGATGTCCTATGATGGCCCCAGTCTGCCAGGCGCCTTCTGTGTGTGTATGTGTGTGTGTGTGTCACCACTGGAGACCTGCCCCCAGCTGCATCTGAGGCTCGGAGCAGTCCTCCTGTGTGTGTCTACCTGCTGGGGGCCTATCCCCAGGCACACCATCAAGGCTTGGAGCAGGCACCCCCTCTATGTTGATCTCTCAGACTCTTGCCCTCCCCTGCATGTTGTTCTCTTTTTTAAGCTGTGGCCAGGGCTGGGTGGTGCCTGCCTCCCAAGCTTGCCTACTGCCCATCTTCCTCCAGCCACCAGAAAGCAGGGAAAACCCCGCCTCGTGGTCAGGCCAGCCTTTTCCTGCTCCCTGATCCTCGGAAGGGACCTGGAAAGCCGCCAAGCAGGCCGTCAACTCTTTCCCACTCACCCGTCCCCTGCTACCTTCCTTTCCCACTTCCCGGTGCCGCCAAGGGTTCTGAGGAGCTGCCAAGCAGGATCCCGGCCCCTGCAGCCTTGCTTTCCCGCTCCCCGATGCCCCGCAAAGGGCCTGGGCAGCCACCAAGCAGGTCGCTGACCCCCTGCCACCTCTTTCCCACTCCCTGGCCCGCCACCTTGCTT
>PVJC01002467.1:32658-78552 GCA_004026665.1 Murina feae | reverse complement strand
TGAGATTTTATAAAATTATCAGAAAGGAGTCATATGAATAATTACCTAAAGCTGGAACTGGACATTAGTGGGCCACAGGTCAAGTCCAATCCATTGTGTTTTGTTTGAACAGAATAGTACTTCATTTTGGTTTTGCTTTTATTGAATGTAAAGTCCTTTAAAAGGCACATGCACTCATTAACTCCCCACTCCCTATTGTCGTTAGCCTGCTGCTTTCTCAAGTGTGGCTACATCACCCACCTGACCCTAAAGCATCCAAGTGTGCAAAATCTAAGTTAAAGAGTTTATTTAATCAATACAAGAAAATTATAACTTGAAGAAAAAGTCACATTCTTTACAGTTTATAAACTGCTTTTCCTTGTGACCTTTCTCAGGATGTACTGAAGAAAGAGATCGGCAGACTAGAAGAATTCTTTCAGTCTATACATGCCTGTCACCTCCCTCTGAACCCTGCTCTCCATATAAAGGGGATTGATCACAACGTAAGTTGAGTATTTTTGTTCTGTGTTGTTTAGTTCACTGTATGTTTTTGAAATGGCAAATATAATAATAAAAGGATAATATGGAAAATAACCATCATTCTATGACACTATAATGACGGATCAGCAGGGACCTGAGGCTGAGTGGCACCTGGCTGGAGTGGGGGACCTGAGGCTGTGCCCCCACCCAGCAGGGTTTGACAGGGGTGGGGCCGGCTGGGTCTAAGTCTTGTCCAATGGGTGTGGGGTCTGCCAGGTCTGGGTCTTGTGCAATTTTGAGATGTATGCTGGTGGCTGGGGACTTGACTCTGGGTCCCACGGCATGCCTGACTCTGACAGGAGGGAGATTTTCACATACATTTTACTAATTATTTTTCATCTCTGACACTTTATTATAGAGAAAGGGCAAATAGCAACATCAAAATATTTCCTGTAATTAATTATCTTTTAATGTGCACAAATTTTGTGCACTGGGCCACTGGTAATTTATAAAATCTTATTGCAGTTATTTTTCCTGTGTGGAAATAAAGATATTTCTCATGGAATTGATTTCTCAATTTATTCAAAATGGTTCATTTGATGACTCCATGCAGGCCAACTTTAATTTCATGCTTATTTAGATTATGTGCATACCCATGTCTAGTACACTAATATATCATTAGCTACATCTCCATTTTGATTCAATTTAAAATTCACTGGTGCTCATGAGTCAGTGTGCCCTATAATATATTTTATGATTTTACCAATGCCTGGAAAGTCCTTCCTGGGGTTGTCACACTAACAAACCCCTTCTCTTTCCAAACCTCTGCCAGCCACCCTTCTCTGCCTTGAAGTCATCCTTTCTCCTCTGTTCTCCGAGAGCTTTATTATTCTCCTTCTCAAAAGCCCAAAAGTAGAAGACACTAATAGAGAGGAGGATTGATAAGTGAGATTTAGAAGTGAAGCAGTCAAAACATCATGCATGCACAATAAATGCTACTTAAATTATAAGATCAAGAAAACATATCTAATAAGTAGGGGGAAAATGAGACCATCTAATCTAATAAAAGAGTAATATTGAAATTGACCATTTCTATGGGACATCTAAGCCACGCCCACTAGCCAATCAAAGTGGCTGTATGCAAATTAACCCAACCAAGATGGAGGCCGGCAGTCACAGAGCTGGAGTAAACAGGCGGGTTCTGTTGCAGCAGGAGTAAACTGTCTGCCTGCTGGCTGGGCCTCTCTGTGCTCAAGGCAACAACATAGTTGCAACATTGTTGCAATTATAGAAGCCTCAGAGCTGAAGCAAATAGCAGGATTCCGTTGCACCAGTGATGGAGCAAACTGCCTGCCTAGAGTCTACTAAGGCAACATTCTTTCAATTATAGAAGCCACTAGCTGAAGCCAACAGGAGGCTTCGTTACCTGCCTAGGCCTCGGCTTAAAGGAACAGTACCAATTATAGAAGATAAATAAACCCCAGAAACCTGCTTCCAGCCAGCCTTGCTGGGACATTGTGTCAATGGGAACTGTGGGCAGCCTGAAAGCCTGAAAACGCCCCTCAGCCCGTCACCCATGCTGGCCACACCCCAATGGGGCAAGAGTCTCCACTGGGGGACTTGGCCAGCCTGCAAACAGCCATCAGCTCATGACCCAGGCTGGCCAGGTACCCCAGTAGGGACCTGAACCCTGAAGAGACTGTGGCCAGCCTGAAAACAGCCATCAGCTCCTCACCCAGGCTGTCCAGGCACCCCAGTAGGGACCCAAAA
Source organism: Murina feae (assembly GCA_004026665.1). NCBI lineage: Eukaryota > Metazoa > Chordata > Mammalia > Chiroptera > Vespertilionidae > Murina > Murina feae. The sequence continues at coordinate 76,323 of PVJC01002467.1, read as the reverse complement.
ACATGAAGGGGCTGTGGGCAGCCTGAAAACAGCCCTCAGCCCGTCACCCAGGCTGGCCACTCCCCAATAGGGTGAGGGTCCACACTGGGGGGCTTGGCCAGCCTGCAAACAGCCATCAGCCCCTCACCCAGGCTGACCAGGCATGCCAGCAGGTGGACATTCCCTGAGGAGTCCCAGACTGTGAAAGGGCACAGGCCAGGCTGAGGGACCTCCAGAGTGCACAGATTTTTGTGCACTGGGCCCCTAGTCCTATATAATAAAAGAGAAAGGTGCAAAGTAACCATCACTCTGTCACTCCTCCAGTCCACTACACCCACCAGGTAATCAGGAGTGAGTATGCAAATTAACCCAACTAAGATGGTGGCAACCATGGAACTGGAGTGAGCAAGAGGCTTGGGTTTTCCCTGGCGATGGAGGAAGCCAAGCTTTCTGCCTGCCCTGGCTGGTCCTGGGCTCTGCTCAAGGCTACAAAGTTTCAATTATAGAAGATACCTGCTTCCAGCCTAGGAAGAAAAAAAAAGAAAGAAAGAGAAAAAGGAGAGGCTGGGATCTTAGGTCACCGAGGGGTGTGGCCAGCCTGAAAACAGCCATCAGCCCCTCACCCAGGCTGGCCAGGCACCCCAGTGGGACCCCCAGCATGATCCAGGACACCCTTCAGGGCAAATAAGCTGGCCCCCACCTGTGCACCAGGCCTCTATCCTAAGCCAGCAGGTGGACATCCCCTGAGGGTTCTCAGATTGAGAGGGCACAGGCTGGCTGAGGGACCACACCCCCTCCGAGTGCACAAATTTTTGTGCACCGGGCCTCTAGTTATTATTATAAATATAAAAAGGTTTGCTAAAAGCTTGACACTCTCACCTTTATAACTTTGCTGTTACAAAGACACCCTGCAAACTTTCCTAATATGCTTTGTAAACATATTTTAAAAAATAACAAAATTACACATCAATTCCATAAGTTGAGATATGTATACCTAATCAAACTAAAATCTAAATCATCACCAATTTTTAAAAAATTGTGTAACTTTTAAATCATTATCAGTGAATCTAATTAATTCTGAGAAAATGGAAACTCAGTATTTCAAAGACATATGCTATATTCAAAAGAACAATATAGATCACTGAAATCAGATGTTGGTGTTTTGTTTATGCTTTCTTTGTTTGTTGTTATTAAGGAGTAGACAATTTTTTAATTAAAATTACATATGAGTTTGGGCTTATGCATTTGGGAATGTGGGGTGCTAGCTCTAAAAGGTACCTGCTGTGAGTATCCAGGTAAGGTGGCCAGACCTGGGGTCACCAGCCCAGAAGTCAACACACTTAGTGCTGCAATTAGTACCACACTCCCCTGGCAACAACCTGCAACCATCAACACCTTCCCTGAGACTGGGAAGTGCCTCAAGTAGAGCCATTCCTTTGTCTCATTTGCTCTGACCAGCTGTGACTTGTATAAGCTGCTGCACCTGTGCATGCAACAGTGAACAGGACAAATGTGCCAGGGGATGCTGTCGCCTACAAAGCATTTTAGTCTGTCCTTTGGTCTTGCTGAACAATAAGAGGGTCTGAAGGGACATACATCACAACCAGAGGTGCAATACATGTGGCCAAGTTAATAATCAGAGCCCACATCTGGTTGGCTATCAGAGGATCCATACTGGAAAGAGTCTCTAGGAGTATGCGAAGACCTCAAACAGACCTGTCAGCCAATGGTCCATCTGAGAATCCATTGAGAGGACAAGCTGTATGAATACAGAAAGTGTCATCCTGTTCCCATCTTATTAAATATCAGAGACTCCATGCTTAAGAGAAGCCTCATAAACATGAAAAGCCTTCACTTCAAGCCCCTTATTCCCTCACTATCAGGAACCCACACTGGAGAATAACCTTCTGAATATAATGAGTGTAGGAGGCCTCTAATCAAAGTAAAAGCCTTTTCCAAAATCAGGCACTTCTCAAGTGAGAAACTTTGCAGTGGAAATGAGTGGGGAATGCCCATCAGCAGATGAATGGATTAGAAAACTGTGGTACATCTACATAATGGAATACTATGCTGCTGGAAAAAAGAAGGAATTTTTACCATTTGCAACAGCATGGATGGACCTGGAGAGCATTATGCTAAATGAAATAAGCCAATCAATGAAAGAAAAATACCACATGACATCACTCATTTGTGGATAATAAAGACCATTATAAACTTATAAACAAAAATAGATACAGAAGCAGAACAACATCAAACAGACTGTCAAACTACAGCAGGAAGGCCAGGGAGGATTGTGGGGGATGGGAAAGAGATCAATCAAAGGACTTTTATGTATCCATATACATATGGACATAAAACACTGGGTGGAGGGAGTAGGGGAGGCTGGGGGAAGGTCAAAGGGGAAAAAAAGGAAACATATGTACTACTTTTTGTAATATTTTAAGCAATAAAAAAATAATCTACTCTAATAAAAGAGTAATATTGAAATTAACTATCTCTCCAGGATGCTTAAGCCACGCCCACCAGCCAAGCCATGCCCACCAGCCAATCAGAGCAGTTGTATGCAAATTAACTCAGCCAAGATGGAGGCCCACAGCCATGGAGGGGGGTGCGGCGCAGGTGGTGGGGTAAGTGAGACAGGCAGGGCAGGTGGCAGGCCATGGGGTGGGGGGGGGGGCTCGGCCAGCCTGCAAACTGCCATCAGCCCCTCTCCTAGGCTGGCCAGGCATGCCAGCAAGTGGACATCCCCTGAGGGTCCTAGACTGTGAGAGTTCACAGGCCAGGCTGAGGGACCACCCCACCCGAGTGCACTAATTATTGTGCACCGGGCTCCTAGTAATAATAATAATAAAAGGAAAAAAAAAGAAATAAGTGGGGAAAGCTTTCTTCTGTTCCAATGGAAACTTCATCACCAGTACAGAATCCACACCTGGAAGAAACTGACGAGTTTAATGAACATAGTAAGGCCTTCGGTGAGAATAAATATCTTATTTGGCATCAGAGCCTCCACACTGGGGAGTAAGCACATAAATGTAGGCAGTGTAGAAAAGCCTTCAATCAGAACTCTCAACCTGTCGACTACAAGCAAATTCATAGCAGAGAGAAAAAAAATCAAATGCAACCTGCCAAGGTACCCAGTCTGAGCAGATGTCTCATTTTATGCCACGGACCTCACACAAGCACAAGGCCTTGCCTTCAGCCTCCCTTTGCCCTTTGTCTCTCTTCCATGGACAAGGATTGAAAGAGTGGTATTTGAAATCCATTGATCTAGACTCATTTCTGGCCTAACACAGGCTTTCCTAACTCAATACCATGACAGAAGGTCATATGTTTCCTGATTGCAGCAAGAATTCATTACCTACCAAACTGCAACCCTACCTCCATTACTGTAAACTTAAACTGATCCAGCAAGCAAGGGTTTCTTTTTGCTCTAGGATTAGGTGAGATTTAAGTTGATAAGTTAAGAAATAGATCCTTTCCTCTCAGCTTCTACTGATTTCAGATTTCTCAGAAATAATGATATTCAAAATAGATCCTTCAGCAGGTATTTTATTTAATTTTTTAAAATATATTTTTATTGATTTCAGAGAAAAGGGGAGAGGGAAAGAGATAGAAACATCAATGAGGAGAGAGAATCATTGATTGGCTGCCTCCTGCATGCCCCCACTGGGAATCAAGCCTGCAACCCAAGCATGTGCTCTGATGGGGAATTGAACAGTGATCTCATGGTTCATAGGTTGATTCCCTAATCACTGAGCCATACTGGCTGGGCCCTTCAGCATGTATTTATGTCATATTTCAACTGAGTTGATAAATTGAACATATAAACTTATTTTCCTTGTTTTATTATTGACTAGGGGCCTGGTGCACAAAAATTTGTGCACTCGGTGGGGAGGGGGTCCCTCAGCCTAGCCTGTGCCCTCTCGCAGTCTGGGACCCCTTGGCCAGCCTGGGTGAGGGGCTGATGGCTGTTTGCAGTCTGGCCAAGCCCCCCAGTGGAGACTCTCACCCCATGGGGGTGTGGCCAGCCTGGATGAGGGGCTGAGGGTCATTTTCAGGCTGCCCACAGCTCCCATTGACCAAACATCCCAGCAAGGCTGGCTGGAATCAGGTTTCTGGGATTTATTTATCTTCTATAATTGAAACTTTGTTGCCATGAGTAGAGGCCCAGCCAGCCTAGGCAGGCAGTTTCCTTCATCGCTGGCCTCCTGTTTGCTTCAGCTCTGTGGCTTCTATAATTGAAACTATGTTGCTGTGAGCAGAGGCCCAGCTGGCCTAGGCAGGCAGTTGCAAGGGAAGCCTCCTGTTTGCTCCATTTCCCTGGCTGCCAGCCTCCATCTTGGCTGGGTTAATTTGCATACAGCTGCTCTGATTGGCTGGGAGCGTGGCTTGGCTGGTGGGTGTGGTTTAAGTGTCTCGGAGTAATGGTTAATTTCCATATTACTCTTTCATTAAAGTAGATTGTACTCTTCACTGTGGACATGAACTCTTTATTTTTTTATTTTTTTAAATATATTTTATTGAATTTTTAGAGGAAGGGAGAGGGATAGAGAGTTAGAAACAACAACAATGAGAGAAAAACATCAATCAGCTGCCTCCTGCACACACTCTACTGGGGATGTGCCCATAACCAAGGCATATGCCCTTGTCCGGAATCGAACCTGGGACCCTTGAGTCCGCAGGCCGACATTCCATCCACTGAGCCAAACTGGTCAGGGCTGGACATGAACTCTTTAATAACCTAAACACACACAGTCTTTTAACACTCAAACAACTGTGAGAATATATAAGGAGAACAAGCAATAAGGAAAGCATAATGGAAAGTAGTCAATATAATAAAGTTGAATATAGAAATGCAAAATGCAACTGAAAGAAATGAAAAAAGAAAATATGTTGTACTCTTATTTGTAATTGTAAGAAAATATCTATCTATATATATAAAAGCCTAAGCAGTCAAACAACCGGTCAGCTGGTCGCTATGGTGCACATTGACCACCAGGCGGCAGACACTCAATGCAGGATCTGCCCGTGGTGGTCAGCGCACTCCCACAGCCAACTTCCCAAGGCCACCAGTAGTCCCTGGCCCCAGTAGTCCCGATGGCCCCTCCCCCTGGCCAACCTCCCAGGGCCTGATCTGCCCTGATCAGCCAGGCTGAGGGACCCCAACTGTGCACAAATTCATGCACTGGGCCTCTAGTTCATTAATAAAAAGAGAAAAAAGAAGATGCATTAATTTTTTTAACTACATAATTAGTATCAGGCACAGTAAAAGGTATTTTATATCCATTAGCTCATATATCTATTGTAAATATGGTGAGGTAGGCATTGTTATCACCATTTTATAGTGGGATACAAACATTTTAGTAACTTGCCCAAAGTCTTACAGCTAATAAATCATAGAGTCCAAATTTGAACTCTATATCTCTATATTCATTTTCTTAATATGCTGCAGAGCAGATATAATTCAGAGGAAATAAAATTTTTTAAATAGCAATTTTATCTTTTAGATATTAACCAACTAGCATAAACACAATACCTACATATATACTACTTCATTTATTTAAATCCCCAACATAGCACCGCTGTTCAGTTAGAAAAAAATGTAGTCGAAGATTTATGACCTGCCAAAAAGCTGGCTTTTCATTTTCCAAGTAAAGGCTTTGGTTGGTAAAACTAAAGTTGTTTTTTTTTAAAAAAATAAATAAGTTTCTTTGTTCCAAAGTGTAAAAATTATTCATATGTGTTCTATTTGTTCAAATAAATTCTGCAAGGTGCCATGATTTCCAGGAATGTGTCATTTTTGCTTTATTTTGGTCACAGTTTTTCTCTTCTTCTCTTGTAGGCATGTTCATATTTCACATCTAATGCTTTGCCATTGAAGATTACTTTCATCAATGCTAATCCAATGGGCAAAAATATCAGCATCATTTTTAAGGTACAGTAACTCCTAAAGCATCAAATTGATTACATTGGTAGAAATATTGATTTATTGCTCACAAGAAAATTACTGGTGCTATTTTCTGCTGGCAACAACACAAAAGATTCCAGTTATTTTTGATTTTGCATTTTGTACAGAATTGTAGTACATGCCAAACTATGATTGGCAATAAATCAAACATTACTGGCTTAAAGTCAGTGAACCTTCAGTGCAAAATTCAAGAAAATATGTTCCAAGAAGCAAAATTATACAATAATTTTTGTGTAACACAGAAACTAGAATGTGTGGTGAGCCCCAAGGGTGAGAGCTTTCTTTTGGCCTAAATATTAAATTAGAATCAAAATTACCTGTAACTCAAATAATGTAGAATTAATTTAACATAAAATTATCTTCAAGCATTTGCTTATTTTAGTCATTTGGGCTGGGTGTTGTTGTTTTTTTTCTTTTGAAATAAAACATAAATATGGGCCATAGCAGTCTTTCTCATGAATCCCATGGGAAAACAGAGTCAATGGTTATAAACAGATAGGAAAAAGAGACTAAAGAGGAAACCAAAGAATTTGCCAGTCAGCCAGCTAGTTTAATCAATTATCCCACCAAACCAGACAATGAGGTCTCCAAGTGATATTTTTGGTGGATTCTGACTATTTTTGAGGGTAATAGGACATCCAGATTTCTCCTTTGAACTGTGTAACCTCAAGCAATAATGGTCCAATGACACTGCGTATTTGATGAAGAAAAAAAACAACAACCTTGGAATCTCATCTTGGCATAATTTTCTGCATATAATTTAGAAAGCATTTTCAAAATAAAAATTCTTCGTAGTTTAAAGGCATAGTACTATTGTTTCCCTTTGAACATACTCCATTTCTTTCCCCAGTGCTGGAAATCTCCCCTTTATCGTTTCTAATTGTTATCGGAGACCATGCACTCTGATAACTTGTCAACTGCCCTCATAAGAGAAGCCAGTGACGCTGAGCCTGATGAATCATATGTGTATGTTTATCCTCATATTTGAGAAGCTCTTGGTATTCTGTTTATCAGTGCATAAATTTATGACATGCCAAATAATGTTTCACTTGACTCTTCCTGGCTGAGTCTGAAATTTGGATAAACATTTATTCAGCCTTTCTTCACTACACTTCGAGTCTAAGACATTGCACATGGATAATAAATTGAAAGATTATCAGAGAACACATTCCAAGCAGCTTCTACTAGTAATTTGATGGCTGAAATTTCTGTAATCACTTAAAGAAAAGTTCTCATTCTCTTTGATCTTCCATCAGAAAACACAAGGTACTGTGGAATGATAAAATAATTGAAATCACTCTAAATTGGCTAAAAATGTATTCAAGGAAAGAAATGACATATATTATATTTGAAAGCTTTTAATGGCAATCATAGAGAAATCCGAAGTCTATAATTTTGTTTTGGACAGGCTGGAGATGATCTTCGCCAGGATATGCTTGTTCTGCAGATTGTCCAAATGATGGACAATGTTTGGCTGCAGGAGGGCCTGGATATGCAAATGATCATTTATAGATGTCTATCCACAGGAAGAAGCCAAGGTCAGTATAGACTAGATAATGGGAAGACTTACATCATTTCTGTCATGCATTTATTGGTAAAGTGTCACCAAACTTTCCACAGCGCTCATTTTAGACTATACATTTTAAAATCCAAAGAACTATACATTCTCATTCTTCTTTTGAAACAAGATTTTCAAAAATTATAAGCCAAAATAATTTATATAAAACATACTGTCCTTTTAGATGTTAATGAGAACCTTGACAACCCAAATGTTAACAGTGATCTTCTTTTGTGTGTCTTTAAGATTAGTTCATTAATAACTAACTCCTATCTTTTCTCTTTTTTGCAAGATAATAGAAAAGCCTATTAATTCAAAAAATAAAATTGTCACTTATTGATGCAAAATTTGAAAAGTTTCAAATGCTTAAAGGAGTTCTAAAAATTCTAAATACATTGCAAAACTGCACTTTTAATTTTTAAAAGACTTTCAAGTAAAATTTAAATAATATCAGCAGTCAAAGGTGACCATACATGCAAACTTTTAGCATACTTAAGCTTTTCTTTTCCTTTATAAAACCTAAGCCATTATTGTGGAAATAAAACTACATTTATACATATTACCAATGAAAATAATGTTAGTGGTCCACTCAGATTATTACCAAAACATTAGATGTAAAAGTTGTATTTAATTACACTCATGCTGAAATAGATATAGATATAGATATAGATATAGATATAGATATAGATATAGATAGATAGAAATATATAGATGGATAGATAGATAGATAGATAGATAGATAGATAGATAGATAGATAGATACACATACATATATACATACATACTATCTTTTTGACAAGTGGTCATTGCCATTTAGAATTTCTTTAAAATAATGGGTATGAGTTATAGCAGATACCTCTGCATAAACAAAAGTATAAAAATATCATAAAGCCCTAACCAGTTTGGCTCAGTGGATAGAGCGTTGGCCTGCGGACCAAAGGGTCCTAGGTTCGATTTCGGTCAAGGGCATGTACCTTGGTTGTGGGCATATCCCCAGTAGGGAGTGTGCAGGAAGCAGCTGATCAATGTTTCTCTCTCACTGATATTTCTAACTCTCTATTCCTCTCCCTTTCTCTCTGTAAAAAAATCAATAAAATATATTTTAAAAAATATATCATAGAACTAGAAAGGGGCCTAGAACCATGTAGTCATTTTTTTTTCATTCAAGCAGAGATACAATTTAAACCCATCATCACAAAAGAAGACCTTTCACTGCCTGCCCCTCCAGTTCCTGACATCCCACCACTAGTCTCGATACCTCAAATAACTGTGATTTGAGATTTTAGAAGCCAGGCATAGAGGTACCTTCTAGTTAGCTTATCTTGCAACTTCAATTACCATATGACTCTATTGTCATACTACTCAATAGGGCTATTGTTTCCATGCCAACTGTCCCACCCCTGGACCCTTTCTAAAGCTCTAGTTCCTAAAAGTGTCTTTTTGTCATTGCTACTCTAATACCCTTTTATTCCTTGAGTTTGACTCTCCCTTTTCTCATGTGGCCTAATATGTTAAAAGTGTAAGAATAAAACCAGATGAGCCAAGCTGAGCTTTCTGATGTCACATGGATCACCTTTTCTTCAGAAATGGAATATACCACTGACTTCCATGGAATTCTTCAGTTAGATTTATTCATTTCTCAGTTTACAATTATAGAATGTAATAGAGGCTAAATCTTTTGAAGTTAATAAAATGATTCGGCAAAAAGTAACTGTAGACTTGCCCAATGTTGCAGATGTCATAAATCAAACAAGTCATTCTTCCCCTATCTACCAGCAATCTTCTATAGTTGTAAAATTTCAAACAGCATTATGCTAGCAAATTATTTCTTCAAGAAAAATAGATATCATTAAAGCAAATGTCATTTTTTAGGTTGTATTTTTAATCATGTTCCAAGGCTTAATAAATATCTACTGTTCTCAAGGAATGTCACAGAGTAAAGTAGAGAATACTAAAATGATATAAACAGAATTGTAGCCCTTAAGGAGAATATACTCCAGGCCAGAAACTTACAAGATTTTATCAACATTATTGTTGATTATAATTCTCATGACTAATTCTATATAATAAAAGCCTAATCTGCTAAGTGTCTGGTCAACTGGTCAGCTGTTCAGCCAATCAAAGCTTAATCTTACCTAATAATAGACAAACATGTAAATTGACCATCCTTTCGCTACGCTCACCAGCCAATCAGGAGAGTATGCAAATTAACCCAACAAAGATGGAGGTTAATTTGCATAAGTAGGCACAAAGCAGAAGAGCAGGAATGGCAAAGATCAAAGGCTCCAGGATCCAAGCGGCCAAGACTGGAGGCTCCGGCCAGAGCCAAGGCCTGAGTCCCAGGTGCTGGAGGAAAATCAGTGCCAGCAGCCAGGGGAAGGGAAGGACTATTCACGAATCTCTTCATGCAATGGGCCACTGTTATGCTAATAATATGCTAAGGCCATTCAACCACTCGCTATGACGTACACTGACCACCAGGGAGCAGACTCTCTGACTGGTAGGTGAGCTTGCTGCTGCGGTCCAGCAAATCGGGACTGAGCAAGATGGACCAGACATGCCCTGGAGCTCCCTCACGTTTCCTCTCCTGCTGGCCAACCTCCCCTGTCCCTCCTTGGCCCTGATTGTGCACTAAGGGGGGGGGGGGGGTCACTTGGCCTGGCCTGCACCCTCTCTCAATCTAGGACCCCTTGGAGAATGTCAGATAGCTTCGGCCCAATCCCACAGACCAGGCCAAGGGACCCCACTGGTGCACGAATTTGTGCAATGGGCCTCTAGCTTATATATAATCTCCTAAAAACTTTGGGAGAGACCATCAAGGCAAATAAAAATTCTTTATAATTTGTGTTAATTCTGACTCTACAAATTTCATTTGCATAAAAAGTACTTAAGAGAATTGGAGGAGCAAATATAATAAAGCCCCAAACAGCATTTTAAGTCAGGCTCACCACTAGGGGTGAGGGCAGAGGTATTCAAGTTTTGGTGATTAAAAAGCTGCTCTAATGTTTCTTATGCTCCCCTTTTTGAGAGTCGCTGCCTTTTATAACACCACCTTGAAAAGTTTTGTTCTTAAGAACCTTGCTACTTAAAGTATGACCCATGGACCAGCAGCATTAACATCACCTGGGGACTTGTTAGAAATGCAGAATCCCGGACCCCACCCCTTTCTACAGAATTAGAACTTACATTTTTGCAAGATCCCTGAGTGATATATATGTGCATTAAAATTTGAGCAATGCTGCATTAAAGGATGGTGAGAATGGAACCACACATATTACTCAATTTGCACAGAACTATGTTATAAGTATTTAAAAGGTGTATGATATGTACTAGCTTAAAACGTGTAAAGTGTAATTTATGGTTTTAATTAATAGGCAGAATTTAGCCATCATGATTGTTATAAATTGAGTACAAGGTTTTCTGAATAGTTAGCAAAGCAAGGCTTATGATAAATGACTTGGGATATTGCAAAGATTAACTCCCTGAAGACAAATGTGGCCTGGAAAGTAACTGATATTGCTATAGCCTAGATCCAAAGGGGGTAATGATCTAAGTCCTGAGTCTAGGCATGATCAGACATGAGGCTGCAACAAAACACTTGGGGACCAGGTAGAGGTAACTTTCCTTTGGAAAGTGTTACACAGAGGAATTGGGAAAATCAGGAAGGACATTTTCAGGATTAGAAAGAGAAATCGCCTCTTTCCAGGGTAATGTTGTCACTTCTAAATGTCATGCTTTATATTTTCTATCTCACTTACCGTAAATACACATGAGAAAACCTACACAGGAGCCCATTACTGTGGAAGGAGGAGATAGAGGTGTTATAGTAAGACTGTGCCTAGGATCTGGGATTTATCTCTGGGTATAGTTTCTCTTTCTCCTTATTTATTTATTTATTTTGGCATAAAGGTTTCATAGGTTATATTTGCAACATTCAATTCCCACTCCCCATGTCTTACTTTGTAGATGCCTAATGGTCACAGCTGGGCTATTGGATATTAAGAGAGATCAAGGCTGCAAGCAGCAGCCACTGGCCAAATCCAGCCTAGGGAAGTGTTTCGTTTACCAGCACTGTGACCTACTTCTTTGTTGTTGTTCAATTGGATTTTTTTAAGGTAGACACTGTGATGCAGTCAATTTTGAAGACTCCACCATCTCTCCTTTCATATAATTACATTTGTGTTCCTGGCCCCTGTGGGAATTTGGGTTTGCAACTCCTGCAATTGGCAAGGAAGTATAAGTCATTCTGTACTTTAATTTCTTTCCATGACTTTATTTATGGAACTGTACATGGCAGGTTGTTTTGGGGACATTATCCCAGGAAAGTCTTAAATACTGGGTTTAAACTGCTGTTCGGAACAGAATAAAAATCAGTGGGTTTGAAAATATATGCATTTCAATAACTTTAGGAAAAAGAAACCTTGATGGATATATATGGCCAATTGAGCAAAGGTCCTGTTGAAATTAAATCAGTATATGCTCCCTTTTAAAAAATGATTATTGCCCAGCCAGCATGACTCAGTGGTTGAGCATCAACCTGTGAGCCAGTAGGTCACAGTTTTGGCCTGATCCCCTGTAGAGGGCATGTAGGAAGCAGCCGATCAATGATTCTCTCTCATCATTGATGTTTCTATCTCTCTTTTCTTCTCCCTTCCTCTCTGAAACCAATAAGAATGTATTTTTTAAAAATGATTATCATAGTTTCTCTTTCATGTTGACTGAGAAGGAAGGGCAGGTGACCCTCGACCTGTTTACTGCAGAGTTATTGTGTTCACACCTAGAAAATGACCATTTAACAATGAAGCTTTTGTGAACCTGAACATTGATTTTTTATAACATATTTCAAGTATTTGTTATGGAGATTGAATTTTGTTTGCTTGCCAAACTTGTTACACACGTTTGAATGTCCTCCCCCAAATTGTAAATGACCACACAAGCCATATATTAATTAACCCACAACTCTGTTGAGTCACCGGGGTCTCTGTGAGACATCAAAATTGGTTCTCTATTGTCATTTTAGAAAAAAACATTAAAGCTCTTTCCGACACATCTGATCCAAACACAGCAAGTAGCCTCATTGTTCCCCAGGATTTAGGAAAAATCAGTGAGGAGGCCATCTAGAGAAGGCTCCTTCAGGGAAGATCTGGGAAGAAACGGGTTCTCTAAATTGTGCAAGTATTCCCTATGTATCCCTCATCCTGTGAGGAAAGAATTATTTTTTTCTCAAGCAGGATTGGTGCAGATGGTGCCCGATGCTGTGACCCTAGCAAAGATCCACCGCCATGCTGGTCTGATGGGACCGCTGAAGGAAAACACCATCAAGAAGTGGTTCAGTCAGCACAACCACTTAAAGGCGGATTATGAAAAGGTTTGTCCAGCTGGAGTTAATTTTACATAATGTGCTTGAATAAGACTATCCCCTGGTTCATTAGAAATTCTGATTTATGTAAAAGTAACTCCTCTTTGAGTTCTAATGCACTCAGTCATCCATCTAGTAACAATGACCCAGTTTAAATGATAAATTAACCAGATAAAAATTTCTGTTTAGTTTTGTTGGGGGGTTTTTTTGTTGTTGTTTTGGGTCAAATTCCAGGCTATTAATACTCTCTTTGCTCATTTGCCTCCCTTATCTCACCTAAGATGATGCTCCTTCCACTACGCCCTTCAAGTTACCTCTGCCAATTTATACACAATCTCTGATTTCTAGAAGTCTCCCTTCTTCCTTTGCAATACATTTATTCTGCCATACTCTACTTTTTCATGCCTTATTCTTTCAATGTTTGCAAAATGCATAATAGAGTTTTAATTTTTTTATATATCTCAGTACTTGATAAAACATATTGTTTTATTGACTGTGAACATTTCCCCCCACTTTACTTCCTCCTGGCATCTGGCCAGCGGTGTACAGTTATGTGGGTTCTATATCAGGGCTCCAGGTTAAGGGGAGGAGTTGCTTGGAACTCGGCCTCATTCTGCCTACCAAGACAGGAACTGGTGCATCTGGGTCCACCTAGAAGCAGAGGCACCTTTATGCTAATTCACACAAAGACACAATATGAGCCAGCATTAAACTTGCTCAGGCTGTTCTGAGCACTGTAGTTTCCTCACTCTAAGACTCCCTTCAATCCTGGCAAACTGAGGTGACAATTGGAAGGCCAAATAACGGAATTAGAAGTTATCTTGAAATCTATTTTTCGTTATTCCCCACATTGTAATTTGAGTTTTACACAAATCTCTGTTTTACTGTTTTAGGTGTTTCCACATACATTTGCTCTACATATTTTATCTTCAATTTATAAGTGAAGGAAATCTAGACAGACAGATTTTGCAGCTTGCCCAGACACCTAGGGTACCTGGACGAAGGTGTCCCAGCATGTAGTCCAGTGACACAGACTCGCTGTCCAGCAAGTCAAGCACATCATTCAAGGAGACTCCTAACTGTAGTCCAACCAATCACGCATGGTTATGCCAAGGGTACTCATGGTTGCGTCATTGATGAAAATGATGCGCAACCAGGATACCATGATGAAAACAGAGTAATTTTGGAAAGATACCTCTGTTTATTAAAGAATCATAAGCCACAATTGACTTATAGCAGTAATATGTTTCCACCCACACAAGCATTCATTGATAAATACTGTACCAAGACACTTTTAGACATCAACTGGATGATCCATTTGCAACTATAAGGTATTACAGATATTTCAACATAGCTTTTTCTGTGTTAAAAATTCAAATATTAAACAGCTAACATTTTAAATTTCTCTGGGGATAGGCAATGTTAAGTCATATTGTTTCTTCTAAAAGTTAGCTCCAACTTAATGAAAGAGATCTTTTCCCCATTTCAATGAAAACATGTATCTATTAGGCTAAAGAAGGTATCACTTCATGTCCTTCTGTCACATATCAAGAACTAGTTATTTAATTATACCCTTCTCTCAGCTGAAATTTAGAAGTGCTTCTTGATTATGTAATTTTGCTTTCATCATACTTTTTTTACCATTAACTCTGATGTGAATGCATTTGCTCATTTTTACATGTGTGTTATTCTTATATTATTGTTTTTCAATTTATTAGGCCTTGAGCAACTTTTTTTATTCCTGTGCCGGCTGGTGTGTGGTAACGTTCATCTTGGGAGTCTGTGACCGTCACAACGACAACATCATGCTGACAAAGTCAGGCCACATGTTTCATATTGACTTCGGAAAAATTTTAGGTCACGCACAAACATTTGGAGGGATAAAGAGGTCAGTGCACAAATAACTTTTATTGCAGTAATTAAGGAATATCTTAGAGTGATATATAATGGCATAGAAACCTAGCATTTGACTTGCTCCCCATCTCTAGAAACCCTGAAGAAAACAAACATAATTTAAAAATCTAATAAACTAAAGGAATTTTTTTTTAGTAAATGGTTAATGGAGAAATTAGTTTCCTAAAATAGTTAGTGGACTAAATTGGTCCTCTCCTATGAGATACTAATCCTGTTCTAGTCTGAATTATCTGAAAAACAATATTTTGGGTTTTTTAAATGAACCTTGTATGGACCATGAGGCATAAGTTTATGGTCTCAATGCTTCTGCTATATTGCCCATAGCATTCACCACCCCTGGTTCACAGATTTTAAAACTAGCACACTCCCTGAACACAATCAGTCTTTAATCATTGTAAATATAGTAAGTGAGCACTAGATCAAGAATCTGGGGCTCCAACATTAAACAAGACATATACAAACCCTGATCTCCTTCTAGTAGAGATGACAGGTGTTAAACAAGTTAACATGTGAAGAAATAATATGAGGAAATAAGGTATTTAATTTTTACTAAGAAACTGAAGCAGAGAAATGTGATAGAAAGTGACTGAGGCAGGGATGCTGTTTTAAAGAAGCCTGTTGGGAGAGATGAGAAGCAGCTGTGTAATGAGTGGTAACTGTGGAGATCCATGAGAAGAGAGAAAAGCAAAACTATCAACCATTAGCACTGAAATAAGCATGGCATGTTCCAGTGACAAGAAAGCCTGAGGCCTGAAGATAGAGAGGGGCAGGCAGTAGGAGGTAAAGGTGAGGAGTCTGGTGGACGCCAGAACAAGTAGGGCCCTGAAGACATGGTATGGAGGTTGGCTTTTATTTTAAGTCCAGGGGACCAGTTAGAAGGCTATTGCAATAGTTAAGGCAAGACCTAATGGTATAAAGTGATGCAAACTGACAGATTTAGGTTATATTTTTAGAATGAGCCACAGAACCTGCTAATTGTTTGGACTGAGGTGGGGGCCCATTGGATTAGAAGAAGAAAAGAAAATATTCTAGATTGACTCCTGAATTTTTTGTTTTAGCAATAATTACATCATTTACTAAGAAGGAAAAAGCTGTTGGTTGAATAGATTTTTTAAAAAATCTTATTTAAGATGAAATCAAGGAAATCAGAAGCAGAAGGCCAATGTTCCTGGCTTTAAAAAAAGATACTTCCACCCTAACTGGTTTGGCTCAGTGGCCTAAGGACTGAAGGGTCCCATGTTCGATTCCAGTCAAGGGCATGACCCTTGGTTGTGGGCACATCCCCAGTAGGAGGTGTGCAAGAAGCAGCTGATCGATGTTTCTCTCTCATCGATGTTTCTAACTCTCTATCCCTCTCCCTTCCTCTCTGTAAAAAAAATCAATAAAATATATTTAAAATAGATAAATAGATAAATAAAAAGAATACTTCATATAAAAGTAGAAATGGGATCAGACCATTCCAAAGACTAATCAGTCATTTCGCTAATAACAACTCCTCCATAGAAGAAACAATAACGTCTTCTACAATATAATGTGATGAACTTTCTCCAGATGGCCATACTTTGGTATTAAAATGCCAACATAAACTACCTAATATGGATCTTTGAGAATAAAATTGATTTCTTGCTGGGCTATTGGCCTTTTATACTCATGCTTACATCACCATTTCAAGAACATCTCACACTAACCATCTGTGTGACTCTGTTTAGGAAAGGTTTGCAAACATCAGACTCTCCTCATGAGTCAGCCCAGCCACACTCTCATTTGGATTCCTTGCCCAGATGTCCCTGAACCATTCCTCTGAATTCCATTTTCCAGAAATCTGAAAGCTCGTCTTCTTGCTTAGATCAAATCTGAGGCACCTGTAAACTTTCTAACTCTGAAGAAAGAAAGAAATCAAATAGCAGTAATGAATATAAAGGTTTTCACATCCTGTATATAAACAAGCAATCCTTTCTTATTGGTTTTAATTATGGGATTAAATAAATGATTCTGGGAACATTTGGCTTATCCCTATAGTGAAAATGCTGACAAATTTCACCAACTTTCTGAAACATATTAGTTTTTCTTCTACAGTATTGCTTAATAATTATCTTCATTGCTCTATTTTCTTTCACAAAGATTCAAATTAAAGTGGTTCAATTTTGCATACACAATTTTTCACTCAAAGTTCCCCTGTAATAATGATTTCTATATAGTCATTTTCATTACCTAAAAGATACTCCAGTAATAAATTCTAAATTTCAACTCAGTTTTTTAATGACTCTTTTTTAGAGTGAAAAATAAGAAAGGTCTTTACTGGTGATGTTCATTGCTCTCCTAACTCATTGAGTCATACGTTTTAGTCTTTCAGAGTATATTTCCATAGTCTATCATCTTTCACTTTGTTAATACTAAAACTGATTAAATATTTCTTACAGCTTTCTTTTTAGATACTTTTGGAGATTGTATGAGCAGTGGTTAAGTGGAGATAGATTGTATGGTGTGTTTTTTAATCTGATACTAACATGTGCCAATGATATGACCTTGAACAAATGGCTTCTCTATGCCTCAGCTTAGTCATCTATAAAACAGATTGTTTTGAAGATTAAGTTAATTGATATATGTAAAGAGTTTAGAAGAGTGACTAGCACTGAGGGGTCTATACATGTTTATTGTAATTAATTATACTTAAGTATTCCAAACAAAGTGACAAGAAAAGAGAATGCATCTCTAGGTGACAATTGTTTCTTTCATTTTAAATTATCAAAATATATTTTTGGTGCTTTAAAAAAAAATCTTTATTGCTGAAAGCATTACCTGTCTCCCTTTTTTCTCCCATTGACCATTATAGCCCACTCCCTTTTAAAAGTGTGTGCTTTGAAAGTCAAAAATTGAACTATTAGTCCTATAAATTGTCTGACTTTGAGGCTTGTTGACTGACAGATGGCATTATACTATCTGTCAGGTTTAGTTAAATTGTAATGTATTTCACCAAATCATGCTTGACTTCAGAAATAACTTCAGATATAAGCAGACATGTGCTGGACCAGCTTCCAAGAACCTGTTGTGTCTATTACTTCCCAACTCCACATCTGATGACATCACATGGGTAGACTAAAATTAGCCATAGTGGGAAATGTATACATGATGAAAATTAGCAAATATCACAAATCATAGCTTTTTTTCCTATAAAAAATGAGCTAGTTATTAAATATATACTACCACAGATCAATCCATTTAAAACATGAAAAAAATAATTCCAGAATTCAACAAAATAAAATGCAAACTCTGTTTTTTCTTGTTAAATTATTTCTAGACAGGACAGCCTAAATATTATATAGCTGTCTTTTTACAGTATTCTTTTCAAGTATCTATGATCATTTTGACATTATCTTCAATAGTTAATTACCACTGATTTAAAGATTTTTGATTATTTCTAATTTGAGTATTAACATGTTTATATTCTAAATATTCTCAATTTAAAACCATCTTTGGAAAACAAAATTCCCTTAGCAGATTAAAATATTAATTTTTATTTTGCTCCAATCATCCTGTTTGGTGCAATATTCATAGTAATCCCAGTGCTACACAGGTATTAATGATCTTCCAGATGCTTTCATTACTATCTTAGTTTTCTCTGAAATTCTATGAGTCAGTCTTAGCCAGTTTGTCTCAGTGGATAAAGCATCGGCCTATGGACCAAAGGGTCCTGGGTTCAATTCTGGTCAAGGGCACATAACTCAGTTGCAGGCTCCTCCCTGGCCCAGGCCCCGGTCAGGGCTTGTGCAGGAGGCAACCAATCCATGTGTTTCTTTCACATTGGTATTTCTCTCTGTCTTTCTTTCTCTCTTCCACTCTCCCTAAAAAAATCAATGGAAAAATATATTCGGATGAGGATTAAAAACAAAAGACATTCTCTGAGTCTTACTGGTTTGTTATTCACACAGTTGTTTAATGGGAAACATTGCAATTCTTTTTACTCAAAGAAGGCCTCATCTAAATTTTCTAGAACAAACATACACCTTCTAATAACTCTTCAACTGTGACTCTTTGTGTCTTAAACACCTAGTTAGCACCTGACACTTAACAGGGGCTCAATCTTCCTCGATCACTACAAAAATGCTATAAACTTTATTTCTTTTGACTTGAAAAAGTATAATTTTTCTAAAGATAAAATTATTAATAACTTGGCATATTCTGTTTTATAACTGGAAACTTACCAAGGGATTTTTACATAGTGGTCACTCTACATTTGGGAGTCTGGGGTATAAGACTCAAACTTTGAGACACACTACCTCATACCTTGAGGATGGCTACTAAAAAAACAAAACAAAACAAAAAAAAACAGGAAACAAGTGTCAGCAAGGATATAGATATATTGACATCCTTGTGTAATGTTAGTGGGAATATAAAATGCTACTGCTGCTGTGGAAAATTGTATCTCTATTCCTTAAAAAAATAAAAATAGAATTACCATATGTTCCAGCAATTTCACTTCTGCATATATATCCCAAAGAATTAAAAGCAAAGATTAAAACAGTATTTATATATCCATATTCTTAGCATCATTATTCACAACTAGGGGCCCAGTGCACAAAAAATTGTGCACTCAGAGGGGTACCTCAGCCTGGTCTGCACTCTCTCCAATTGGGGAACCCTCAGGCCTGCTGGCTCCTAATGGTTCACCTGCCTGCTGGCCTGATCCCCCTACTGCTCTCCCCTGCTGGCCTATCCTCCTAACTGCTCTCTGCCTGCCTGATAACCTGTAACTGCCTCTGACTCAGCCCTGCCACCATGGCTTTGTCCAGAAGGATGTCTGGAAGGTTGTCTGGAAGATGTTCAGTCTAATTAGCATATTACCTTTTTTATTAGTATAGATACCACCTTGTCTTAAAAATGCAGGTTGTTAGCAGGTTTTCCTATTGTGGAAGGGGAGCCTGCAGTAGCATCATGGGTTCTGGGCTACAGTAGCATCCAGGGCTTATGCACTAGTGCTTTATCTCAACAGATGAGATTCCCAGAAGACTCTTGGATGTACCTTGAACATTTCTATCGATTTTGCCAAATCCTCTGCCAAAAATGTTGAACCACTTTAAAATATATTTTATTGATTTTTTATAGAGGAAAGGAGAGGGATAGACAGTTAGAAACATTGATGAGAGAGAAACATCGATCAGCTGCCTCCCGCACACTCCCTACTGGGGATGTGCCCGAAACCAAGGTACATGCCCTTGACCGGAATCAAACCTGGGACTTTTCAGTCCACAGGCCGACGCTTTATCCACTGAGCCAAACCAGTTAGGGCCATTGAACCATTTTAAACTCCCACCAGCAACCATGTGTGTGCCCTCTGTCCTACTTTGATACCAATATCATTGCTTTCCCCCTAGAAGCTTCCCTCCCCTCAGCCGGGACTGCTTGGCACTCCAGCCAAACTCACTATTCAGCCTGGGACTAGAAAGAATTATGGAGGAGGAAAAATAGTGTTCCTCTACCCTTCTGAGTTCTTAGCAGAGGCCCTTGTAATGAAAGCAGATTACCAAGAGAAAAACAAAAGTTCATTAACATGTGTACCTCGTGTATATGTGAGAGATCCCAGGGAAAAGTGAATAACTCCCCAAGGTGGCTTAGAGTCCAAATTTAAATACCTTCTTCCTTGGGAAAGGGGACGGGATATCCAGGCCTCTTAGAGGAGAGTACATGAGTTTTAGGAAAGATGAATGGGGTGGGGAAGATAGTTTGTAACAAGTTTGGGTGTGATGTCAACTTGTAGTCAGTCTCCTGTGACAGGAGTGAGTCTTCACTGGCTGATGACACTTTTCCCATTGAGGATCTGATTTTAGGCACATCAGGAGACTTTAGTGAAAGCCTCTACTTGCATTTGCTGTTTTTCAAACATCTACAGCTCAAGATCATCAATATAACAACACGGCATATGTTGGGGTGGCATGTTCTCTGACCTTCAGAATAAACCCAACAAAAGCTTGTTTCCTTTCTTAGATGATTTGCCACAGTAGTGTTATTCTCTGGAGACAGTATTCTGACCAGACCTTCCTGGGAGTGATCATAACATACCCTGTGCTTGTAGAAAGGTGTGGGCTATATCACTAAATAAATCAGGGTCAGTTTTCTCATCTTGTGGAAAGGGAGATAAAGTTATGATAGTTTATCCACAGGTTTCCTGCTGATTTGTGTCTCTGCTATAGCCCCAGTGGCCCCAGCACCTCCACAGCTCTGGGACTTGGAGCTGCGGGGTGCCAGGCCCACTTGAAGGTTTGTGTCTCTGCTCCTCCAACCCCAGTGCTGAGGTGGCGCTCAGAGCCACTGGGGTGCTGGGTGCCCTGCAGGCCAGGTCCCCACGCTTCGGACCCCAGCAGCAGGTGGCAGGCCACTGGGGTCCGGAAACACGGAGACCTGGACTGCAGGGGGCCCTGCACCCCAGTGGCAGCTGCAACCAAGCAGGTCCAGAGGCCCTCTTCCAGTGTGCTGGGGCAGACCGCCTTCATCAAGCATCTTGTCCCAGCCACCACCGTCTTTGTCTCAGAGTGATGGTTAATTTGCATATTACTCTTTTATTAGGTAGGGTAACTAAAATGTAGAAGCAACCCAAGTGTCCAACAACAGATGAATGAGTAAGCAGCATGTATTATACACATACAACAGGATATTATTCAGCCTTAAAAGAAGAAAATTCTAACACATATTACAACATGGATGAACCTTAAGGACATTATGCTAAACAAAACAAGTTCAGTCACAAAAAGGCAAATGCTGCATGCTTCCACTTATAGAAGCTGCTTAAAGTAGTCAGAATCATAGAGACAGAAAGTTAAATGGTAGTGGTCAGGAGTTAGGAGAGAAAAATGGGGAGTTATTGTTCAATGAGTATAGAGTTTCAGTTTTATAAGATGAAAAGAATTGTGGAGATGACTGGCAGTAATGGCTGTACAACATTATGAATATTTGATTCCACTGAACTGTACACTTACAAACGGTTAAGATGGTAAATTTTATGTTGCATATTTTTCTACAACAATGAAATAATTTTTTAAAAAATGGCATACTATAGGTATCACAAAGGCTCCTCTAATCACAAAGTCAGTTCTAGGCAAACCACACTAGCATTTGAACAGTGCTTTGGGTTTTCAAAGTGCTCTTATATAGACTATTTCAAGAAATAAAGGTTGTCATTCCCATTTTATTCTTATTATTTCTTCCTCTCCTACTTCACCTCATTATTCCACTATGTTTTATCATCTGGCTTCTTTTGAGTAATTTTCTTTATATCTATCTGCCCCTTCTCATTAGAAATAAAAAAACAAAACCAAACAAACAAATAAAACCAACAGTTTCGCTACTTTAAAAAAATAAATTTTATTCAATGGGAGACTTTTAGGTTTTCAGATGAAGAGAGTGGGAGATGATTAAGAAAGAAAGTTTTGTGAGAGAATGGAAATAAAATGAAAGAAATTAGAAGGAGGGAGAGAACAATTTGGATAGTAGTGTAAGGACTCTGCCTTCTTGCCTATGCTCCATTGTGAACAAAGTTTGCTTAAAATGGAAAGCTCAAGTGCTGACTCCTGAGTTGGTCTAAGATACAATGTGCCTGTCGGTATTAGCATTTCATAGCTCTGAGTCTGAATCTAGTGATTAAAGAAAGACTGCAAATATCTTCTGAGTATGAGCCTAGTATACTAATAAGAACTTCATCTGGTATTCAACTGAAGAAAGAGGACCTGATCCTATGCCAGGGGAAAAACTCCAGGTATTAAACATAGTAAGAGATAAAATATTCATTTCAAGTGTGATACATAAATTTTGATCATGCACATGGTAAAATTTGGGGTGACTTAAATATTTCAGAGGTAACTTGGGACTATTCTTGATTTTTACCTTTATTCTAGAACCTAAAGTATGATACCATAATATAATTTCACCCATGCATTATAGCTTTGATAATTTTTTCTTCATATCCATGTTAACTTCCATTCCAAAGAGTTGCTGAAATTCCATTGAAAGCATAACTGTACATTTTCTCTTGAATTCAAGCTCAAGAGGGGAAATCATGGGAATTTGGAAGAGCTGACCAGTCTCTTCCTGTCCTCATAAAATCCTGATCTACTCTAAACTCACACCCAAAATATTAGACTCAGGAAAGTAGGACTATAATTTTGAAGAGGTAGCTGTTTTAATTCCCTTTTCAAATAAGAGAGATGGTGTATCTGAGGCTGCAAGAAACTCACATCATGATCTAAAGTTACTGAGTAGTTAAATATGAATGACCTTCCAGAGTCTAACTTAGGAATCACAGTGCATTTATAAAAGAGGCTAAACTTTGGGAGAAAAACATGTTTTAGGTATAAGATATTATTTGTGAGCATTTCTTCAGTTAATATTTGCCAAGAGCTTGGAGATATCACAGTGTCACAAGTTCTTTCTGATCCCTTATGTTCTCATTATATTGCACCTATGAGGCTTCCTGTGTTGTCTAATTATAAAAGTTTCTATCCTATCCAATGCAGAGTCCAAATTGCCTTCTCAATTAACTCATGGATATTAAAAAGGAGACTTCTGTTGGACAGCAAAATGTGCTCTTGAAATGTAGGTCATTTATGACATCTGGAAAAGTGTATACTTAAACATTTCTCAAAGTACTCTCTAGTCATTCACTGGTACTCTAATTTCACCAAGCATTATGATGAGAGTCTGCAAGTTTTAGAAATTTTAAAATGAGATAGTTTAATATTACAGTGATATTTCCAGGGGATAAGAACATTTGAATTTTATAAAGTAAATAGTAATTTCAGTAATAAATTACACTTCATTACTGAGTCCCATTTTGGTTGCAGGTATGAACACATATTCAAACACTCAAATCTTTCAAACCTGGGACTAAAATGTGTGTACATCCATTTATGGACTTTATTAGTTAATCAACTGAATGCTAGATGAACTGTCTTACAAAAGGAAGAAATAAGTATGTTCACAGAGCCCAGACTGATTCTACTGTCATGAAACGCTGGTAGAGTTGTTTGCCTTTCTATACCACTCTCCATGTCACCAATATTGAAATATGTAGCCCTTCTCAGATTGCTGTGGATTATCACTGGGAGAGGTGAAAGAAAGTTCTCCTTAGTATGGTGCTGTATCATCTAGGGTGGGAAACCAGATTCTAAAGGAAATAGTCAAAATTACCACTTACATCATCATAATTACTTGAAATGCATTAGTTTCATTAATCCTCACAGGAATCCTTTGCAGTAACTACTGTTATTTTCTCTAATTCACAAATCAAGAACTAACTTAGTTGTTATAACTTGTCCAGACTATTGGGCAGTAGCTCATATAACCCTTGGAAGATGTCATGTAGGAGACTGATATTCCCATTTCTCAATAATCCCAACACATTCTGTTTTCTCTTCAGCACTGGCACAAAATGGCTGCTTCTTTAGTTCGTTCCAGATGACATAGTGGTCCTGAATTTATATATTTATGATATATAGTAAATTCAAATCTTTACAACTGCAATCAAATATGTTGTAAGATGATTGTACTGTAAGAGGCATTCAAAACCTAAGCCCAAGTGTTAAAGTATAAGAGGCATTTTCTCATCCATGGGCAATATACTTTGTTATGTGTGAAAAGGAAGGCACAATTGCTTACTCTCCTGTAATTTTTTTCTTACCTTTAACAAATGTAAATTCTTAATGATAATGATCTTGGTATTCATGTGACTTTATATAAAAGGATTATATCTACAGTATGGTTAAAATGGAAGTTCATGCATAAGTAATAACAAACAAGCAAATTATTAATTGTCCTGATATTTCCCATATCAATTTATTTACCTCCTTAATAAGTAGTATTTCTAATAGAAATATTCTCAAATTTCCCCAAAACATGTATTTATTAAAACTACTACTCATTTCTCACCAATATTGGAAATATATAAAATACTCTCAGCAATTTTACAGAATAGAGAGTTCAACAAAAGACTGATCATGTTAATAAAAAGATTAACTTTGAGAAGAAAATGTCAAAATCATAACAAATAAGTTTGTTCGCATGCCCTTCCCACATAAATGTTAAATTATCACACACTCTTCACTGTGTAAACTATCTACTGTTTCATTCATTTCATATAACAGAATATCACCAAAATATTGTTTGAGACATTAAGAACACAAAAAATGATGATAAAATATTTCTTCTACTCTTGAAAATCACACAGATCATTTGTGAGGAAAACATTTATAAGATTACTAGAGATTATAAAGAATTTAATCTAATAAAAGGGTAATATTCAAATTAACCATCCCTCTGTCACAAAAATGGCGGCACCCATAGTGGCCAGGGCAGGATGCTGGCATCTTTGCCCTGGCAATGAGGCCAGGGTCCTGCACCCTGGCCGTGGAGGGAGGGAGATCATCTAGGCAGGCAGCATGCCCCCAACCAGTGGACACAATGCAAGGCTAGGTGCATGCCCCCAACAGCCACCGCAGGACTTGGAGCACACCTCCAGCCCAGCGGATACAAGCAGGAGGGCCTCTGCACATGAGCTGCAGAGGAAACACCTTTCCTGATTGCTCATTGGCTATGCTACCACTGGTAATATTCTTGGTAACTTGGGTAATAAGAATCTAAGAAGGTGATCTACGGTTTTCCACCTCACTCCTGGAGAAAAAAATGAAGGTCCACTGCTGGAGGGCTAAGAAATGTCATATCCAGCCCTAGCTGGTTTGGCTCAGTTGGATAGAGCCTTGGCTTGCTGACCAGAGGGTCCAGGTTTGATTCTGACTAAGGGCATGATCCTAGGTTGCAGGCTTCTCCCTGGTCAGGGCCCAGGTCAGGGCATATATAAGAGGCAACCAATTGAAGTGTCCCTCTCACATTGATGTTTCTCTCTGTCTCTCCTCTCTCTTCCACATTCTCTAAAAATCAATGGAAACATATCCTCAAGTGAGGCTAAAAAAAAAAGTCATATCCTGTAAAAGACACATCTTGAAAATGCCTAAAGAAAGTTGTCATTTTTTCATGGTGAAGGGACTGGAGTCCATGTTGATGAAAACACCTTGGTGGCTGCGGCAGCCGGCAATGGTAGCAGCAGCAGGGTGATGGGGCTGGCGCCTTCCCCTGATCAACCCGGACACCTCCCGCAGAGGGATGCCAGATTGCCATCAGTAGGACAACCCTTGAGGGCTTCCAGTCTGTGAGAGGGGGCAGGTATGGCTGAGGAACCCCCCCCCCCAGGGAAAATTTTCATGCACCAGGCCTCTAGTAGAATATATTAATTATAGGGCTAAGTAAAAAGGTAAAGCAAAGTAAGAGAGAAATCAGCAAGGAATAGGTTAATTACAGAAGACTTCTTATAAAAATAACTAGGGGCCTGGTGCACAAAAATTTGTGCACTTGGGAGGTCCCTCAGCCCGACATGTGCCTTCTCGCAGTCTGGGACCTCTCAGGGGATGTTCACCTGCTGGTGTGCCTGGCCAGCCTAGGTGAGGGGCTGATGGCTGTTTGCAGGCTGGCCAAGCACCCCAGTGTGGACCCTCACTCCACTGGGGTGTGGCAGGCCTGGGTGATGGGCTGAGAGCTGTTTTCAGGCTGCCCATAGTCCCTTCAGGTTTTGGGTCCCTACTGGGGTACCGGGGCAGCCTGGATGAGTATCTGAGGGCCATTTTCAGGCGGCCCACAGTCCCTTCTGGGTTCAAGTCCCTACTGGGATACCTGGCCAGCCTGGGTGAGGGGCTGAGGACCATTTTCAGGCTTTCAGGCTGCCCACAGCTCCCATTGACCCAAGGTCTCAGCGAGGCTGGCTGGAATCAGGTTTCTGGGGTTTATTTATCTTCTATAATTGAAAGACTGTTGCTTTGAACCGAGGCTTAGGCAGGTAAGGAAGCCTCCTGTTTGTTTCAGCCCCGTGGCTTCTATAATTGAAACTGTTACCATGAGCAGAGACTCAGCTGGCCTAGGCAGGCAGTTGCAATGGAAGCCTGCTGTTTACTCTAGCTCCGTTGCTGCTGGCCACCATTTTGGCTGGGTTAATTTGCATGCGGCCACTCTGATTGGCTGGTTGGCATTGTTTGGCTGGTGAGTGTGGCTTAGGCATCCCAGAGAGATGGTTAATTTGCATATTACTCTTTTATTAGATTAGATTTTTTTAATCAAATATCTAAGTTATTAGGTGTTTCCTAGAAGTAGGAAACAAAACAGGTAGAAGGTAAAATGTATAGAAGCAGGAACAGGTAGTTATGGGCAAGTAATGGTTAAAACAGTAATCTGGACAAATGTAAATAGTCACAAAAAGATTTTGTGTATTTGCACAACTATAAATGAGAGATTTTCAACATATAACTCAGAATTCAATAATGGTATAGACTGTAAGAGATCAAATAGTTTCCAACCTTCCTTCTTGCCAGAGCCAATTTATTTCTCAGATTTATAAGTATTGCTTAAATTTGAGATATGGGCTCTAGTACATGAGTTCTGAAGTCTGGGATTAGATTCGCATTTGAGTGAACTGATAAACCAAATCCCAGCTATGACTCCTGTAGCCAAAAGAAATGTGGTAGGGTTTTGTTTCACCTACGTGGCTCCTTTCCATGTATAAAAAAACTTTAGTCTAATTTTGTTATTTTGAAAGTTGCTCAGAAGTTAACCATGTAGCATGGCCTCCTGTTGGTTCATGGTTGAGCATTAACCTATGAACCAGGATTTGATTCCTGGTCCGGGCACATGCCCGGGTTTCAGACTCGATCCCCAGTGGGGGGCAGCTGATGGATGATTCTTTCTCATCATTGATGTTTCTCGCTCTCTCTCTGAAACATATATATATGTATATATGTATATATGTATATATATATATATACATGTATATATGTATATATGTATATATGTATATATGTATATATGTATATATGAAGTTAGCCATGTAAATCATATAGGTATTTAAACACAGCTAAAATTATGTTCTTCAATATTATTATTAGTTTATATTTCTCTAATTTGGATATTTCTTTTTTATTTAACTTGCACTATGTTGTTTCTTGATCTGATTTATAATGGTGGTTGCCATGAAAGAAGGAAATGTGTTATCACACAAATTTGAACATAACTACAAGAACTTTCCAAGAAAAATCAATTGGGTGAAACATCTTTCTCTATTGAAGAGAAAACCACAAAATAATTCAGGAAGTTGTTGTTTTAAGACTCTTAAAATTATTTCAAATATCCCATTCAATAACCCTTGGGCCAAATCAGCATCAAAACTTTTTTGTATTTTTCTTATTCAGTGAGTCAGGTTTAATCACAGAGAGGTTTCCAGTCTTTCCTTTGCTAATTTCTATTAGAAATGCTAACACTTCATCTCAGGTCTCTTTGTGTCTCAAATAATATGAAAAAAAAAAGAATAAAACTATAAGGGAACCATCTCTCTAGTCCTTTGTTTACTTTTTTTCCAACCGTGGGACTGTAGGGGGCGATATTAGTTATATACCAACAATGGTCAGCTTACATTTCCTCCTTTCTTGTAAGTAATTTTATTGGGTCTAGTGTGAAATGAAATACAGCTATGTTTTTTTTCCTTACTGAGCTTATGATAGTGAATTAATAACATCTGTTTTTTTCATAGACTGCCTTCTGAAAGAACTTGTCATTACATTCCTCAGCTTTTACCTGAAACTTTTTCCTAAAGGGTCAGCATAACTTCAAAGAAAAACAAACAAAACAAGCAAAAAACACCCCACATGATCTTTTTGATCATTTCAAAATTTAGTAGTTCATATATTTTCTGTAAAATCACCTTCATTATTAATTTGTCCTTACATTAATTTTTAATGGCTAGTACTTCCATCACATATAACTTGGAGTTAAACATTTGAGACAATGTGGGTTGACATTGTAAAACAACTTGTCCTCCCTCTCTGTTGCAGGCGAGCTATATTACCCAAAGTCTACAATTAGTTTCTCCAATTGTCCCACAATGAATGAGGTTCATCCATTAGAATAGAGAGAAAATAACAACAAAAAAATTAATGGAAATAAGCTGTTGTAACTGCCTAATGTAATGTAATTTCTCCTCCTGCTTAAGGTTGCTATTATTTTTGGTTTATAGGGACCGAGCCCCTTTTATTTTTACTTCAGAGATGGAATACTTTATTACAGAGGGTGGTAAAAACCCACAACATTTCCAAGATTTTGTGGAGCTTTGCTGTCGAGCTTATAATATTGTCAGAAGGCACAGTCAACTACTCTTGAACCTTCTAGAAATGGTAAGTCTCTTGTGGCAATAACAAAAATAGTAAGCTTCATTTATGTCTGTCTTTGGGCAGTCCATTTTTGCTAATAGCTTGGAGTTTCCCAAAGAGCTATTTAAAATAGAAAGAAATTAACAAACTAAAAGTACCATTATATAGCTTATAAACACATTTCTTAATAAGTCATTACATTAGTTCACAGTTATTGTTATAAACATTTCTATTCAATAATATTGATATAATCAAGGGTTATCTCAGTATATTATTATTAAAGATCAAGGACAGTAATTTAGAATATTGTATCAGTTGTATTATTTTCAGACTTTTTTCAAAAGTGCTATTAAAAACTATCATATTCACACATTACGGCAACCCAATGATGTAAACTAGGCAAGGATTTTCCTGGCTCTCTCCTAATCACTGCCTTTGATCACTTGCCTATTTTTCAGATTAGAAAGTGGGTGTCAAAAAGTGTGGGGTGAGCCCTGAATGGTTTGGCTCAGTGGATAGAGCATCGGCCTACGGACTCAAGGGTCCCAAGTTCGATTCCTGTCAAGGGCATGTACTTTGGTTGCAGGCACATCCCCAGTGGGGAGTGTGCAGGAGGCAGCTGATCGATGTTTCTCTCTCATCGATGTTTCTAACTCTCTTCCTTCCTCTCTGTAAAAAAAATCAATAACATATATATTTTTTTAAAAAGTGGGTTGACTTGCTAGCAGCTCAACTAGAGCATGCTACATTTAGTAGTATATATTGGGTCTGCTGAGTCATGGTCCTATATGCTATCTGCTGACCAAAGGGGAAAATTTAATGTTTCATTCTGCTGAATATAAAGAGATGATGATCATATATGCAGGGTGAGAGGGGAGAGATCTGTTAAAATACCTTCTTAGAAAGGAATGTTCATTTGGTCACGTACATACTCACTAGATATAAGAGAAATACACCTTTGGAAATCAATATGATGTTTGGAGTCAGTGAGATTATAAAAAAACAGAGGCCTGGTGCATGAAATTTGTGCACTGGAGGACGGGGTTCCTCAGCCCAGCCTGCACCCTCTTGCAGTCTGGGACCCCTCATTCCTTACTACTTGGCTCACTGCTCCTTAGCACTGTGGCAGAGGTGAAAGAGGCTCCTGCCACCACCACCACTGCCCTCACCGTGAGCCTGGCTTCTGGCTGAGTGGCACTCCCCCTGTGGGAGCGCACTGACCTCCAGGGGAAGCATCTGCATTGAGCATCTGCCCTCTGTGGTCAGTGTGCATCATAGTGACCAGTCCTTCTGGTTGTTCTGCCATAACGGTCACTTAGGCTTTTATTATGAAGATAACTGGTTTAGTCCAACTGCTTGAGTGTGGACCCATGGACCAGGAGTTCACCAGTTTGATTGCCATACGAGGCACATGCCCAGGTTGCTGGCTCCATCTGCAGTTGAGGGTGTGCTGGAGGCAGCCAATCAAGGTTTCTCATTGATGTTTCTCTCTCTATCCCTCTCCCTTCCTCACTCTCTAAAATCAATTTAAAAAAAACATATTAGAACAAAAACTGGCTTAGAGGCTTCAGTTGACAATAATTGTACTTGATGTTATTAAAAGCAAAAAATTGGTAACCAAGTCTCCCTGGGTTTAAATCCTGGTTTGGCATTTTACTGGCCACATTCTTTGGGGTATATTACTTAACTTCATTAAAACTCTGTTTTTCCACCTATTAATGAAGATTATATCATCTACCTTTTAGATGTAGGATTGATGAATGCACACCTAATAGCAAATGCTTTGCATGAACACCATGCTAAGATCTTCATGTGTATTAATTGATTACATTCCATAATAACCCTAATAGATAATTAATATAAAGCATTTAGTACAGCATCTGCCATATAGTAGGGTTCAGTTAATTTATTATTCTAGAGCCTTATTAATCTATAAGAGTACTATCCAATATAGTATCTTCTAGTCACATGTGGTTATTTAAATTTAATTTGTAATTGAATAAATTTTAAATTCAGCTCCTTAGTCTCACTAGCCACATTTCAAGTGCTCAATAGCACACCAGCGGACACACATACCACATTGAACAGCACAGATATAAAACATTCCCATTACTGCAGAAAAGTTGTTAGGTAATACTGAACAAATGTTGACCTTATTATAATGAATACTAGGGGCCCGGTGCACAAAAATTTGTGCACTGGGGGGGTGGTGGTCCCTCAGCCCGGCCTGTGCCCTCTCCCGGTCTGGGACCCCTCTGGGGATGTCCACCTGCTGATGTGCCTGACCAGCCTGTGTGAGGGGCCAATGTCTGTTTGCAGGCTGGCCAAGCTCCCCAGTGGAGACTCTCACCCCAGGGGGTGTAGCAAGCCTGGGTGAGGGGCTGAGGGCAGTTTTCAGGCTGGCCACAGCTCCCACTGACCCTACGGGCCACCCGCCTCGTCCCCGCGCCCTGGAAGGCTCCCGCCCGGGAAGTCGAGGCTGCGGTGGCGCCGGCCACCCCATGGCCTCCCAGGCGGGGGCCGTGGGGTCCAGCCGTCTCGTCCCCGCGCCCGGAAGGCACCCGCCCAGGAAGTCGAGGCTGCGGTGGCCCCGGCCACCCCATGGCCTCCCAGGCGGGGGCCACGGGGTCCAGCCACCTGGTCCCCTCCTCCCCCACCCCAGGCTCCCGCCTGGGAAGGCATCCGCAGGCCCAAGGTGCTGGATGCCTTCCCAGGAGGGAGGCTCCCAAGATGGCAGAGGCCGCAGCCCTGGAGAAGCTGCACACCGGAGCTGCGGCCTCCGCCATCTTGGCTGGGCTAATTTGCATACAGCAGCTCTGATTGGCTGGTGGGTGTGGCTTACCCCGTCCCGGAGAAATAGTTAATTTTAATATTTCGCTTTTATTAGTTAAGGTGTTATTTGAATCCTTGTTTTAACTTTAAAATAACATATGTACCTTACTTCTCTTTTCTTTCTTGAAAAAAAATGAGAATTTCTAAAAATATTATAAACATGTAGCCCTACAAACAGACGTTGGTTCCTTCACAGTAAATTGGATATACAAGGTTCTGTCTATCTCCAGAATCTTCAAGTTGGCTTTCCAATAGTAATCAGTGACTCAATAGGGGTAGGTTTGTATTTTTATCTCCCAATTCTATTAGGACATATTGTAATCATGAAATGCCTTATGATTCATAATCTGTATTTATACCACAAAGGAAATTATACAAGGACTGAGTCTGTGACCTTGATTCCACTCACATAAAAAAATATTCAGGTCGCCCTGACCGGTTTGGCTCAGTGGATAAAGTGTCAGCCTGTGGACTGAAAGGTCCCAGGTTCAATTCCAGTCAAGGGCACATACCTTGGTTGCGGGCACATCCCCCAGTTGGAGGTATGCAGGAGGCAGCTGATTGATGTTTCTCTCTCATCGATGTTTCTAACTATCCCTCTCCCTTCTTCTCTGTAAAGAATCAATAAAATATATTTTTTAAAAAATTCAGGTAGGATCTACTCTAATATCTACCTGGTCTCTGAAAGTCTCTAACTCATGAATCCATGAGCTCTCGAGTATTTACTATATGCCAGAAATTGGGGAGGAAACATTATCATATGAAACCTGTTAGACTTAAAATTTTCAATCTAATAAGAAAGGTAAAGTTCATGTACACAGTAGCTGAGGTATCCAACATTTCTAAATGTCCATAATGCTGTAAATAATTACATACAAGAGTAAGTAGCATACTAACTTGCCAGAAGCCAATTCTAGCATGTCATTATTTCAAGAGTTTCATCAAAAGGTTGATGAGACTTGGGGACTCAACAAGGGCTGAGTCACACATGTAGTCACCTGTTGGGAATGACTGATGGCATTTTCCCAAACCTGAAAAGGGATGATTGCTGACTGCCAGACAGCTCAGGGCATCTTAATCTACATATTATCACCTCCTACTGGCCAAACATCTGAACAGCCGTAGGCTATTCCCCCATTCTGACAATGGACCAATGAACAAATATATATATATATATATATATATATATATATATATATATATATATATATATATATATCAGTGTGTTATTCCCTCTGCTTCTGGTAAGTTACTTCTCAATTTTCTTCTTGTCAGGTTTCACATGGCATTCTGTAGATACCTAAAGCATTAGTAAGGTTTCAGGACCACACTTGCTGTACTATAGCTTCTTATAAAAACTAAATTTAGGTTTATGAAAGATTATTTTCTACGTATGTGGGTAATCTACAGTTCCCTCAATTCTCTTTCAAACTGACTCTTGATGTGTAAACTTCTCTAAAAAGAACTCAATGTACCACACCATGACACAGACATAATTTGAGAAATACTTCATATGAGTCATGAATTCTACCTTTGAATGATCAATAGCCAGAACTATGAACAGGAGCATGTGGTAAGTCCACTATAGAGTTATTGGCTCATACCCAGTAGGAAGCAGCATGTTTCCAGATATCCACAGTCCTTCATATTTACTCCTGGGAAAATCGGGGTGGGGGAAATAATCCGTGAAATCCCCATCTTGCTTAAAAGCACAACATCTGCAGGAGACTCAAGAGTGTTGCTGGCTGAATTCACTAACATAAAATCCTGTATTTCATCAGCTTTCTTCTCATTAAAAAATCAATACCAGCTATTACGGAAGGTTCCCAAAGAACATAGGGACCATTCGCCCATTTTAAGATGTTTTTCACACCCATTATTATAGTAGATATTTCCCAGAAGAAATCTTTCTGACTTCTCTTTGTGGTGGTAAGACTGCCGGCTTCCTGAAGCACACTACCAAAATAGATGTGGATTTAGTAGGAGAACAGAAGTGGAAATTTTTTTTAAATGTTCCTATCCTTCAAGAAGGAACTTATCTGTTCATTGCTTGTACTAGCCACCCTTTCCCTTTCCTACGGTTGCAATTGAATTTATTACCCTTGTAATCTATGCTAGGAGACACTTGAACTACATCTCTGAGGGTCAGAGAACAGGCATGGCTAAATGGACTCAGGTCTGAGGGACTCAGTAAGGACTCAGATGTACAGATTCACAGCACTTGAAGCCTCTTCTCTAAGGAATGGAGACCATCAACAAAGCCTAAATCAGCACTTGCTACCTTTAATCAGCTACATGACATGGAGAGAGCTGGGGTTGTGATTTTCAGCTGGCTGCAGTTCACACTCGTGTGTGGGGGTGTGTGTGTTGACAGAAGAAGGAGTCAGCATAGGGTCTACTTCCCAAGGAAATGTTTGACAGAGTCCTAAGCAAGCAGATGTGAATTCACAGTATCTATGGAAACTGGAAGGCAATTCAGATCTAGGAAAGAAGTATTTTCTCAGCAAATGGACAATCACAGTGTGATAAGGGGGAAAATTGCCTCAATAAGTAC
This sequence comes from Murina feae, assembly GCA_004026665.1. Lineage (NCBI taxonomy): Eukaryota > Metazoa > Chordata > Mammalia > Chiroptera > Vespertilionidae > Murina > Murina feae. The sequence continues at coordinate 41,931 of PVJC01002467.1, read as the reverse complement.
ACAGATGTCTCTAGAACTCAAAGTACAGGACTGATAAGATAAGCCTAATGTACACTCTTGTTGTTTCTGAGAATATATTTCCCTAGGGGTGATTTTAAGCTTAGCAGTCAAATGTTGGACTTCTTACAGATTTTCAAAGCTAACAGGTTCAGGTTTTTTTTTATTAATTCATTCACTTATACATGCATTCATTATTTCACAGACATTCATTAAGTTCTATTTACAAAGCAGCATGCTAGGCATAGATGATTCAACACTGAATAAAAATCTAGTGCCTGTTCTCAAAGAACTTAAAATCTTATATGAAAAATGTATACATGAACAAAATATAGTAAAATCTTGGCAGCCATTAAGTCCTGTGAAAGAGATGGGACCAAGATATGACTATAGTACAAAGAAAGCAGTCAGTAGATCTTACCACGAGGATCAAGGATGAAGAAGCATATATCTGAGCCTTTAGAAAGAATTTCAGTGGACGAGGAGGAAGAGGAAAGGCATTCTGGCTGAGATAAAAATATAAGTACCTGTGAAAGCTTAGAGAGCATGGGCATAAGATGTGTTGGATAAGGAGGAAATGAAGTGCACCATCTGTGATACAGATGAAGAGTGATGTGGACAAGAAGATTGAAGTGACAGATCATGGTGAGATTATGAAGGACATTTACAACAAGAAATGTATTTTGGACTTTAATATATAAACACCTAAGAACCTGGAAGTTTCTTTGTTTTTGATGAAGGGAATACCATCATCTCGTTTAGATTTCAGAGGTATAGCTGGGAAGTTATGTAATGAGAGAGAGGGGTTGGCGAACTAGAGCTGGACTAGGGCAATAATGCAGTGGAAAGGCAGATCAATACAAGAGACCGTGGAGGCAGTTTCTATAGAATTAAGTGACTGACACTGGAAGTTGGGAGGGAGAAGGAATCAAAGTAAATATGAATTTCTTGTTAGTGGGACAGTGGTAGAAATAAAAATGGAGATATAAAACAGGAAGAGGAGAAAGAGTTTACAAGAGAAGAGAATTTGTTGAAATTTAATCATGGATTTGAGATGTTTGATCATCCATGAGAAGAGGCAGTGACAACTTCTCAGGACCCCTAATCCATTTTCATGGTTCCAATTACAATCTACATGCTACTGATTCCCAAATCTATATTTAACACTATATGGCTTAGGCCTCATCCAGCCTTTCAAATATATCCAATCAATCACTCAGTTTTCTCAATTGAACTTATATTTAAAATCCAATAACTTCTCTTCATGCCTAAACAATCTCCTAATTCAACTTCTTGGACCTCATTAAATCTGTTTTTCAAAAATAGCAATGATCTCTCCAAAATACAATTCAAGCATTTTATTGCCCATGTAAAAATATTAGAAGAGCTATCTCTTGCCTGTAGGATAAAGCACAAAATGTTTTATATTGCTAAAACTCCTACCCTACTTGCCTTTTCAGCCTAGTCTCTTATCATTCACCCCCAGGACACCCTCTGTTCCAGAAAGCGATAATGGACTTCTTTCTGTGAACAATAGATGTCTTGCTCTCCTCTGCACATCTGTATATGCTGTTCCCTTGATTTTTAGGATTAACAGCATTGCTCTTAACTTCCCACAATTGTAGAAGTGCCTTTTCCACAGCAGGAAATAATTTCTCATCTGAGTCATAGAGGCACTGATGACATCATCCCTCTTTTTTATTTATTTATTTTTGCCAAGTTCACATTTATTTCACAACGATCTATTTTCTTTCTCAAAGAGTTTTGCCTGTGACTCTAGAGAATATTATCCCTTCAGTCCACACTACAACATAAACAAAGTAAAACAACCTTTTCTAAAGGTTGCCAGAAAAATGCCTGAGCCTTTGTCCAATTATGCCTTTGATTATTTCAGTGCTTTAATAATCTTTAATAAATGCAATTACCACTTAACTAGAGAAAATTGTGCTCTGGTAGCCTGAGTCATAGAATTGGGGAAGAACAAAAAGATAAAAACCAGAGTGATGAGTTTCGCACTTTGTGTGTTTACAGCCTTTTGACCTGGACATTTCAGTTATGGTTTGGGGGGAATTAAGTTTTTCTTCTTTAAAACAGGCACTGTGGTATATTTTTTGTAACAATATATAATGTATAAAGCTTTTGTTGTTGTTGTTAATCCTTGCCCAAGAATTTTTTTATTGATTTTTAGAGACATGGAAGAGAGAAGGAAAGACAGAGAATCAATTGGTTGCCTCCTGCATGAGCCCCAGCCAGGGCCCTGGCTGGGGAGGAGCCTGCAACCAAGGTACATGCCTTGACTGGAACTGAACCTGGGACCCTTTGGTCTGCAGGCTGATGCTCTATCCACTGAGCCAAACCAGCTAGGGTTAAATCTCTTTTTTATTCATTAGCGCTTTGATTCTCCCAGAATATGTTGGGTATATTTACACATACTTTTAAAATAAGAAAATGAAGGTTCAAAGAGGTTAAGAGACTTTCTCAAGATCATTCAGATTTTAAATGGTGGGTCCAGAATTTCTGCCATTAGACATTTTATTATTTCTTCTGTACCATGCTGAATGTGCCTCTTCTACAAGATCAGTAGTGATAACTGATACTATCATGCTTACTTCAATGGTTTATGATAAAGTTAAATTATTAATCTGCAAGCATTTTGACAATTTTATTGATTTTTATTATTGTTATTGCTTCTACTACTAACTAGAGATTAAAAAACAGAAACTTACACTTATTAATGGGTACAAACTGAAAGGCATTGCTATGTAAAGATGTTTGTGTGAATTTGTAGAATTAACCAAGTAGGAAGCTTAACCAAACTTAACCAAGTAGGATTTTGTTTACATGTATTCTGAGATTTTTTTTTTCCCACTTTTGTTTTGTCTGTGTGTTTTGCCAAGATGCTACATGCAGGCCTGCCAGAGCTGAGTGGAATCCAAGACTTGAAATATGTGTACAATAACCTTCGTCCACAAGACACAGACCTGGAAGCCACGAGCCATTTTACCAAGTAAGGCTAGCTGTGAATGCATACGTGTGCACTTATGTGTACACACACATTTCACATATGAGATGAATTTGGGGTCAACAGTCATTGGAATGAAGCTGTCATTTCTGGAACTAGCTTGTTACTTCTTTCCCGAGAGGGAGAAAAAAACAATGTGAATGTCTAACGCAAGGCCCTGGTGGAGTGTCTGTAGCATGCTGTTGTCTGCTTACCAGACTCTCTATCTAACACATTACTCAATAAGAGGCCACCGAAAAGAACAAGGGCTGGCATAAATAAATTGGTTGTCCTACTTGAACTATGTCAAAAAACACAATTTGGGAAAAGATTTATGGAGAGATGTGGACTCACTACTTTCATCTTTAGACAATATAGTGATGTATCATTGCTTGGACAGAGCAAGTATAGTGTTGCAACTTATAAATAGTACCTCCTGTCATTAAAACAAGGGAATAAACTATATATTGGAGGGGAAAAGCTCTTTCAGGCCATGATTAAAGCAAAATGTAAATGTACTCTATGTGTCAGCCAGAGTCCTGTCCTTCCACATGTCCCCATTTCATCTGACCCACCAGACCTGTAAAGAGCAGGGTCTTAGATATGGGTGAGCTTGCCTAAGTTCACTCAACTCCTTTTTCCATTCAAGAGGACTTGAACTAATATGGAAAGTAGATCTGAAGCCAGTAACCTCTTGGCAGTGAGCCAGTATATCAGCTCCTGCATATCTTCTGCCAGGCCAATTTTCTCACTTTCAGATGTTATGTATTATGTTCTGTTAATTAAACTTCTTCTGAGAAATTTATGATAAAGCACTTTTCTCCATTGAAAACTTAAAAGACATCTAGTGATCTAAATTAGGGCATGTCATTTCTTTGCTCATTTATTGTCTTTGACTTGTCATGTCCTACCTCTCATGCTTTTGATGATTTTATAATGTAATTGTCTTTATGAAGGCTTATCCACCCCAACTCTATTATTACCAAATTAATCTTCTTCCCAGTAGATTACTTTTTCAATATACATTCATGCCTGCTTTGTATATTTAACTCACATTCATGGCCTCATCAGAGAGGACGGGCTTCAGGGATTGGAGGAAAGAAGGTGGAGAAATTAAGCAAAAAACATCCTATATAATAAAGAGCTGAAATGCTAATTAGACCAAATAGCAGAACAACCATCTTGACTACCTTCCAGATGAAGCCAGGGCTGTGAGGGCTGAGCCCCTTGCACGAATTTCGTGCATCAGGCCTCTAGTATATATATGGAGAGAGAGAGAGGGAGAGAGAGAGAGAGAGAGAGAGAGAGAGAGAGAGAGAGAGAGATCACATAGACATAGACAACAGTGTGGTGGTAGCCAATAGCCAGAGAGAAAGGGAGAGAAAGGGGGTTAGGGAGTATGTGGAGCTGGGGAAAGTTGGGTGGATGGGGGACAAAAGAGAAGGGAAGAGACTTTGTTTGGGGCAATGGCCTCACAATGCAATGTGCATATGAGTTTTTATTGAGTTGTATACTTGAAAAGTGTATGGTTCTGTGAACCAATACACTTCAATTAAATTCAATTAAATTCAATTAAAAAAATTGAAAAAAATTAAAATTAAAAAATTAAAATTAAAAAAAATTTTAAAAACAATAATGGGGGTTTTAAATGACAAGATACAAATAAATGTTAAAAATTTTGAACAGGTGTTTCCTATGTAAATAATATTATTTTAAGCTGCATTTTCTGACAACACATAGATTTCTAAACTTATGGAGAAAGTTGAAGCATAGGCATCATTGCACGTGGAAACAAAGTTCTGGAATGTATCCAGCATTGGTCCTTGTGCTTCAAGGTGTGTCATTAACACTGCCTACTTTTGAGAACCCCTGTCTGTTTAAACTCCTCTCCTTTGTGTCCTGATAGGCTAACCATGCTTTATGTCCCTGTTTATTCTGATAACACTAATCAGAAGATAAAAATAAGACAAGGAAACACACCCTCCCCGCTACCACCAAGCTCACAGTGCTGGGTCGTGAATGAGGATTAAACCATCTGGGATAACATCTGTGGCTACCTGGAGTGTCTTAATCCAGGCTACAGTATTGACATGAAGAGGCTGCTATCCTTGACCCTGTTTGAGACTTGAAAGAAAGAAATGGTTTTTCCTGCCTCTGCAAGGGCATACTCTACTTATGAAAAATACAGGATCCTACCTCACTCCTAGATATTCATATTCTAGGTTAAGAGCTGATTATAAGAGTTTCAAAGAATGCTGTACTCTGTATGTCATTAATAACTATATCACAGCTCTGGCTGATGTGGCTTGGTTTTTTGGGCATCATCCTGTGCACCAAAAGGTTACAGGTCGATTCCTTCAAAGTGCATGCCCAAGTTTTGGGTTCAATCCTCATGGGGTCATGTAGGAAGCAGCCAATTGATCTCTCTCTCTCTCTCTCTCTCTCTCTCTCTCTCTCTCTCTCTTTCTTCTTCCCTCCCTCCCTCTTTCCCTCTCACTTCCTCTCTCTCTAAAACAAAATCAACAAAAATTTTAAAAGAATTATATCACAATTAATGGCATTTAGAAAAAAAATTAATATAAAATCTTTTTCCTGGCCATAAAGGTTTTCACATCATTGCCAACTCTTCTATTTGGTTCTCTTGCTTTTTTCTACTTTTCTTTCAGCTGGATGCTATTGATTAGAACCAAGAAATTCTCATGACTCAGTCCCTGAAAATGGTTACTCTTATGTAATATCTCTGCTGGGCCCAGTGCTAGGCAACAAAGGCAACCATCCATTAAAATGATGTCCAAATGGGGGATTTCAGAATTTTCAATCATCTCAAACCTCGGGTTAGTTGTCCTTAGAAACAGATAACCTATTTCACAGCCCAGACTGGGATCATTAAGCATAAGCTTCTCTGCCTACCACCCCTCCCACATGCAGATCATGCTTTTCACATCATCCATTTCCTCCTCCAAAAATGTGAGAGGAAATTTTGCATGTTTTCCCAGTATCCCATTTGGTCTGCCACACAGATTTTGTGGTTTAGTAAGTATAACTTTTGTGCTTCAGCTGAAATTGAAAGTAATCTGGAGCAAAACAAAACTCCAATCCTCAAAAAAATAAATAGCTTGCCTTAGTGAGGTGTTTTGGTAGCAAAAACCAGGGATTTATCTGATATCCCTGGGAAAAGGGATATAGATATAGATATAGATATAGATATAGATATAGATATAGATATAGATATAGATATATAGATATATGGTATAGAATCAAACTATAATCTAATAAACCCCAGAAACCAGTAGGGTCTGAATAGTATCTAATGGAAAAAGAGATCTTTCACTCTGATTATCTCTGCCTATCATATACTAACTCTCTTTGTCCATTGGCCAACATTCTCTAGTATAAATTCAAGAAAGAAGGACAATGTCATTGACTTAACTAGTTACTTTTGTACCTATTGGACAAGGTCCTTCATGAAAAGCCACGTGGATTCTCTTTCCTATCCATATTCCTCTCAGGGGCCATTCCCTCACACACTAAGAAAACCCCAACAACCAAGAGCTTCTTCTCTGAACTTTGAGCTTTAGAGAGAATGGTCTTAGTTATAAGGGGCCACTGGGCAGAGCAAGCACAGTGACTATCCAACAGGTACAACTGTGAAGCCATTGCAATTGTCAGTGACAATCAGAGAGAGTGTCCCCATTCTCCACATCACAAACAAAGGAACCAGAGCTAGGCTGTGCATTCAGAATGCCAGAAATCCCCACTGTTCCTTCATTTCTCCTTATTTCTTCGGCATGGATACAGAGTGAGGCAAGACTATGCTTCAATGTCTCAAAACACAGTTCACTGCCTTCCTATCTGGTTTCTCTTCAAGACTGAGAGAGTATGGGACTGAGATGCCATTCCCTAGGTTCTTTTATCATTAAATGTTCTCGATGCTTTTTTAGTACTTTGCAAATTGTCATCTCATGGGTTATTGTATTCGCACAAATAAAGGTCAAAATTTTCCTTTGCCTTGTCTTAACCAGTGATACCTACAGAAATAAAGGCTCACAAGAAGAAGAAAAAAGAATAAAATCAAAAGCAGACCATAGCGGAATTAGCAATCATGTTGTCCAACTTTCCCTAAATTAGAAAAGAAGATTTGAAGAAAAATGCAAAGTGAAATTTCTCCTTTCATAGTGAAAGTCTCCCATTTTTTAAATGTAATTATAAAAACTAATCTGAACAAAACTGAACTGATAAAGTAATTTTTTAGAGGTATAACAGCTTTTATAGGCCTGTCCTTCCTAAATTGTGTGGACCAGTCACAATCACAATGTTTGAAAACTTAGTTGCTGTTCTAAATTTCTGCAGTAAGAGAATCTCTATTTTTGAATTCTGTTACACTGAGAATTTGCCTAAATATTAAGTCAGGATACACCTTTCATATACTAAACTCTTTAGAAGACTGTCAGTCTAAGGTTAAAGGCATTTGAAAAGTTTAATGTTCCCGTCAAGAATACAAGAAATCATCAGATTAAGAGATGAACAGTCCAAATAGCCCTGTTTCACAACAGCTGTTACCTCCCGACAGCCGTGTGCTCACCCAGTCCTCCCTGGTATGCCTGACCCTGTGCAGTGCATCAAAGTGCTATATCTCGATTTAATAAGCAATGAGACCACAATAATTTACTATTTTTAAAATACATTTTTATATGTTGAAGCTTTTTATTAGCTTAATCATAGCACCATTTACCAGTATTGATTTTTCTATATTATTTCATGTTAAGGTTTTTTTTTCTTGCTTTGCATACAATTTTATTTTAATATCACCCATAAAATAAACTGGCTTTGGAGGGGAGGATAGTAACTTGGAATATCATGTCACTGACACATTACTTATGCATAATAAGACCAGTCCATTAGCCTTTTCTTAGTTCCTTTACTCCAGTTGCTTTGATTTGGCCACATTTTATAAGGAATCTCCATAGAAATAGTGAGGGATTCCTTATTCATAGCCAAGGCCATGGAGCCTGGAACTCTTGTTTGTCGGCAGAGTTAGGCACCTGTGATGACCTTTACATAAGATTTGCTGACCTCTAGATGAATTTTGAAGACTTAAAATGTTAACTGGGAAAACAGGAAAAGTAGTTTGTGTTTCTTGTTTGTTTGTTTTTTGAAGTCACGTGCTAACTATGAAACAAGAGAAAAGAAAAAAAAAGAAAGAAAGAAAAATAATTCTAAAGTTGCTTCTTCTTAATCCCTATCTAATATCTCTATTGTAAGATTTCAGGAGAGTTTACCTCATTTCAGTTTTCACAGGGCCATAATTTGTACATTTGTTTTCCCTCTATCCCTCTACATGTAGTTTGCTGTCTTTGGGGTTCCTACATATTTATTTCTTTTCTGAACTGGTAGTAACATTTCTGAAATAATATTTGCTTATTATTATTCTATTTCCAATGCTTTCCCCATGTTACTTCATTTGATCCTATCAGCAATCCTGGTGGATGGCATGGTTTAGTCATCAATGGTGTTTTATAGGTGAAACAATTGATTCTCCTAAAGGCTAAATGGGTTTCTTGATATCACAAGCAGAACTAATAAGTGAGCTCAGAGGGAACAAAATTGATTTCTTGCATAATGGATCCTCCTCCCTGGACCCAGCTCAGAAAAAAAGAAAAATCCTGCACATGTAACTCTGAATGCTCTGGTAATCTCAGATAAATATAGATATTCATTAACTCTAGTGTCCTTAGACTAGTTGAAGGAATGTGGTAAGAAAATGTCTAAGTGCTTATAGCTATGTTTCTTAAATTAGGGCTCCCTGCCATCAAAGCACAGGATTAGCATGAGATATCCTGTTTTAGTATTTATTTTCTTTTAACCTTTTTGTTTTACCCTTTTAACCTTTCACTAGAATATCAAATTTTATGTTCATATATGTGTACATACACATTGCATATGTGTGCAACCAAAATTATTAATTTCTTTCTTTTCCATGATAATCTTGAATTTTTAAAAATAAAAGTGCATAGCAAAGAACATTTTTTAAAATGGTGTACCCAGAATGCATCAGAATTGGTCATTCATTCATTGAGTTCATTGTGGAATGGTAATTTTTTGGTTAAAAAAATATGGGTTTGACTACTTATTAGTCCAGTAGGGGAAGAAGAAACTTTCCTCTACTCTTAAGGTTCTTTTGGCTGGTCTAATAATCAAATAAGCATGATGGATTGACAAGAGAAAATAACTAAATTTAATTACATGCATGAGAGAGTCAGAGACAGAAAGGGAAA